>JAJEJO010051539.1:0-28178 GCA_020662805.1 Glaucomys volans
CAGCTTCATATCCTCATTTTTAACATAAGACTTAAAAATACTACCTACCAAGTGGGGTGCAATAGTACATGCCTATAGTCCCAGCTACTCAGAAGGCTTAAATAGAAGAATCACAAGTTTGAGGCCAGTCTAGACAACTTAGTGAGACCATGTCTCAAAATAAACAATAAAAAGGGCTGGGGTGTAGCCCAGTGGTAGAGGGCTTGCCAAGCAAGTGTGAGGTCCTAGGTTCAATACCCAGTACTGCAAAAAGAAAAGAAAAGAAATATACAATCTACTCTAAGAGTTGTGAAAATTAGCCGGATGTGGGGCACATGCCTGTAGTCCCAGCAGCTCAGGAGGCTGAGGCAGGAGGATCATGAGTTTAAAGCTAGCCTCAGTAACTTAGCAAGGCCCTAAGTAACTCAGTGAGCCCCTGTCTCTAAATAAAATGGAAAAAAAGGGCTGGGAATGTGGCTCAGTGTTTAAGTACAGCTGGATTCACTCCCTAGTACCAAAAAAAAAAAAAAAAAAAGTTGCAAAATTTATTATAATTTATTAAAACAATGTGGGTAACATGTTTAGCCTTATGGCTGACATATAGTAAGACAGTGACACCTGTTCATTTCTATCACTATCATCCTGGGGTCAAACTCCAGGAAGAGGATGGGGAAAACTGGGAGTTACAACTGTATAGCTGAGCCCCAGATGGGATAGAAACCAGCCCCAGATCTCTGTATCTTCCACATATTCATTCATCAACCATTTATTGACATACCTATTTTTTTAATTTTTAATCCTTATTTTGCACTGGGGATTGAATCCAGATCTGCTTTACTACTGAGCTACATACCCAGTCCTTCTTATTTTTTTCTTTTGAGATAGGGCCTCACCAGTCTGGTCTTGAACCTGCAATCCTCCTGCCTTAGCCTCCCAAATTGGGGTGCACCACCATGTCCAGCCATTTATTTATTCTTTTTTTTTTTTTTTTGCGGTGCTGGGGATTGAACCCAGGGCCTTGTGCTTGCGAGGCAAGCACTCTACCGACTGAGCTATATCCCCAGCCCTTAACCATTTATTCATTTAGCACCTAATCAGTACAAGACCTCAGGTTAGATACTGTGGAATAATTGATGAATTAACGGTCTCTGTATTCAAGGAGCTCAGAATTTTTAGACTTGCCCTCAGGTCAGGGCAGTTTTCCCACTCCCTGGTCTCAAAAGAAGAAATCAGTACGGAATGTGAATAAGAAACACTTGTGTTTCAAGGGAGAAGATTTATTTGGGGAGTCATGGGGTTCTGCCTGGCCCTGCCCAGTCCTACCCTGCCCACCCCCATCCTGGCCACCAGGCTTTACTTCTTCCGGATCTCCAGGGCCTTTTCCTCCCTGATTTCCTTGGCCAACTCCCCAATCAGTCTCCAATACTCATTGAACTTGAGCTCTGAGTCCTGATTCAGATCCAAGCTTTTCATCTTCTCATCCAGGGAGCCCACATCCTAAGGAGACACAAAAGGGAAAGGAGGTAGGGTTAGAAACTGGGATTTTTATATATATATATATATATATATATATATATATATATATATTTGTTTTAGTTGTAGGGGGACACAATACCTTTATTTTATTTTTATGTGGTGCTGAGGATCGAACCCAGGGCCTCAGGCATGCTAGGTGAGTGCTTTACCACTGAGCCACAACCCCAGCCCAAAACTGGGGATTTTTTTTTTTAATATTTTTTTAGATGTTGCTAGACTTTTATTTTACTCATTTATTTATATGTGGTGCTAAGAATCAAACCCAGTGCCTCACACATGCTAGGCAAGCATTCTACCACTGAGCCACAACCCCAGGCCAAAACTGGGGATCTTGAGACAGAAAAAAAAGGGAAAATTTTCCAGCTTACCATTCTCTGAGAGCAATTCCCTCAGAGAACACCAACCCTTGCTCCTTACCTGAAGAAAAAGGCTACAGGCCCAGGACTGGGGCCTGTAGGTCCCAACTTCAAGGACACCAATACAGAGAGGTGGCAAGGCCTGATTTGTACTTATTTGCCCTGGTACAAATACTCCAAGCATGGCCTATCATAAACTCCAAATATGTCACTGAATACAGAGCTGGAAAGAGATGCACACAGTCTGCTCTCACCAGCAGGCAAAAGCTGGCTCTAGCACGCTATTGCATCAGTCATGAGTCTACCCCATAATACTCAGGGAGCCCTTATAGGGACAGATCCAACCTGACTCCCCTGAGAGCCTTCTCAGCCACCCTCCTTCCTCACAGCAGCAGCTGCTCATTTGTGTAACCCTTATGGGTTCTCATGTATCCGGTTGGGCCAGGACGGGGTAGATCCGGGAATGGCAAAGGCACAGGGTATCTAGTTTTCTGGGGGCCCTTGATAAAGTTCTCGTGATGGGCCTGTGAAAGCCAGACTTCATGATAAAAGGATATGTCACCAGACAATCACATCAGAAAACTTGATTGTTGAGTAACAGGTCCGTATTTAACCAGAGAAGGGTGCCTCAAGCAGAGATTGACGCTCAGCACTTAAATCAACATTTGAATGAAGGCAGAGAAGACTTGTCAAATCTCTAGATGGCATACAGATAATTTATAGGAGAGCTAATCAAGTTCTTTTTGTTTTTTTCCAGTTCTGTGGTACTGGGAATTGAAGCTAGGGGTACTGTACCACTGAGCTACATTCCCAGTACTTTTCATTTTTTATAATCTTTATTTTTACTTACTTTGGGGGATGGGGGTTACCAGGGACTAAACCCAGGGGCATTTAACAACTGAGCCACATCCCTAGCCCTTTTTATTTTTTACTTTGAGACAGGGTTTCACCAAGTTGCCTAGGCTTGTTTGTGTTAACTATCAAAGGGAATACAGTGTATCATTTTTTGGGGGGGGTGGGCGGGTACCAGGGATTGAACCCAGGACCACTTCTTAACCACTGAGCCACATTGGAGAGGCAATCCTCCTGCCTCTCCAGTTTATAATGAACCCATTGATTAAAAAAATGGGGGCTGGGGATATAGCTTAGCTGGTACAGTGCTTGCTTCAAAGCATAAGGCCCTGGGTTCAATCCCCAGCACCGCAAAAAAAAAAAAAAGAAAAGAAAAAGAAAAACAAGAATCAAGCAGTCCACAGCAGGCGCAATAAACATATCCACAATTATATTGTTTAATGTTGTATTTCACTCAGAACTAAGGAAGTATAAATCAAAAAAAGATACTATTTTTGCGTGTTACATTAGCAAAACTTAAAAGCTTAGTAATATTTACTTTAGGTAAAGACAGGCATTCTCTTGCACTGGGAGTGGCCGTGTAAACTGGTACAATCTTGTTGGGAGGCAAATTGTTTACATACATAAAAATTAAGAATGAACATGCCCTTTGACCTAATATTTCTACTATCAGGTCTTTACCCAATGTAATCATTTTCCCTCGAATATGTAAAGATATACAAAGATGTCTGCAAACAGGAAAATCGAACACAAAGCAATGTCCATCAATAGAGGATTGGCTACATGAATTTGTGTTAACTATCAAATGGAATACAGGGTATCATTCTTTTTTGGGGGTGGGCAGGTACCAGGGATTGAACCCAGGCCACTTCTTAACCACTGAGCCACATCCCCAGCCCTTTTTTTATTTTTTATTTTGAAACAAGGTCTCAACTAAGTTGTTTAGGACCTCACTGTAGAGGAGACTGACTTTGAACTTGGCAATACCCCTTCTCAGCCTCCCCAGTTGCTGGGATTACAGGGCGACACCACCACCCCTGGACAGTCTATCATTTCTTTAATTCATTTCTTTAATGGGAAAGTTATTTGTAGAACAATATGTATTCATTCATTCACTCACTGGAAATTTTTTTCATTTTTAAATTTGTTTACAATTATATTCACACATTCTCGTGGACTAAATTGTAGTTGTTTGCTTGTTTATTTGTTTGTTGTTGTTGTTTGTATGGGGGATTGACCCCAGGGGGGTTCTTTATCACTGAGATACATTCCTAGTCCCCTCACTCTTTTTTGGTTGGGTCTTTGTTTATTTGTTACTTTTTTTTTTTTCTTTTTGCAGTGCTGGGGATTGAACCCAGGACCTTGTGCATGCAAGGCAAGCACTCTACCAACTGAGCTATATCCCCAGCCCCTTATTTGTGACTTTTTTGGGTCATTTCTTTTTGGAACTGAGGGTCAAACCCAGGCCTTCACACATACCACTTAGCCACATCCCAGCCCCTCATGGAATGAATTTTGTGTCCCTGTAAAATTCATGCTGAAATCTTTCTATTAGGCAGCTTTTTATTTTGTGATCAAAACACATGACACAAACAACCCGGTGGAGGGAAGATTTATTTGGGCTCATGGTGTCAGAGCTTTCAGTCCACAGCTGGCTCCACTGCTTCAGGCCTCACCATGGTATCAGGGCAGGATGTATTAAAGCTGTCAGTCATAGTAGCCAGAAGGGAGGGTGGGAAGCCAGAGAGAAGATAAACCTTTCCATGGCCCGCCCCCAGTGACCTACTCCCTACAACTAGGTTCCACCTCATCCATAGATTAATCAACTGATGAGGTCAGAGCTCTCATGATCCAATCACTTCCCTAAAGCCCCACTGTTGAATACATGAGGCTTTGGGAAACATTTCAGATCCAATCCATAACAAAATCCTAACCCCAAATGTGACCGTATTAGGAGGTGTAGCCTGTAGGGGAGATAATTTAGGTCATGAAAATGGATCTCTCATGAATGGGATTAGTGCCCTTGTAAAAGAGACCCCAGGCTGGACATGGTGGTGCACACCTGCGATCCCAGTGACCCCAGAGCCTAAGGAAGGAGGATCGCAAGTTAGAGGCCAGCCTCAGCAATTTAGCAAGACCTTAAGCAATTTAGCAAGACCCTATATCAAAATAAAAAATAAAAAGGACTGGGGATGTGGCTCAGTAGTTAAGTGCCCCTGAGTTCAATCCCTGGTACAAAACAAAACAAAACAAACAAAAAAAGGCATGCACTCAGTTTAATCACCAGTACCAAAAACAAAAACAAAACTTGATACAAACAACCCAGTAGAATAGGAAATTTTGATGTTGCAAGAAAGAGAAGGGATCATTGCAAGAATTGCAAGAAGAAAGTCTTTAAAGTAGGTGAGAGGGATGGGATTCAGAGCACCAGGGGAAGAGCTAAGACAGATCATTTGTTTGAACAGGAAGGAAGGCAGATTATGTGCTGATTGAGCAGATCTGGGGATAAGGGTAGCACACAGAAGTTTCCTGATGACTCTTCTTTTCTTCATGAGAAAATTCCCAGTGAGAGGGAGACTGTGGAAAGAGGCACTGGAGATTGAGGAGGAAGGGAAAGTTGTGAAATAATCATCTGAAAGTGCTGGTAAATGAATCATTCAGGGAAATACAGAATTGCCAGGCATTGCTAAGGGTCCCCTAGGAGTCTATGGTTGCTGATTTAAAATGAGACAAGTCGACTAGGCTGTGCGTTTTCCTCCAGCCAGATTCAGCCATCCAAGTGAAGGCACAGATGATGGATTTAACCAGCAAGTTAATGTAGGGAAAATGTTGGATTTCACCAGGGATGGGATTCTGCCAGACAAATGAGACAGAGAGAATCATCATGACCTAAGGAAGAAGAGAAATGAAGAGATGAGAGATGATGATGGAAAATGAAAAAATGGTGGGTCAAGAGATTGAAGGAGCCAGGCGCAGTGGCGCACGCCTGTAATCCAAGCGATTTGGGAAGCTGAGTCAGGAGGATTGAAGTTCAAAGCCAGCCTCAGCAACTTAGCGAGGTCCTAAGCAACTCAGTGAGACCCTGTCTCTAAATAAAATACAAAATAGGGCTGGGGATGTGGCTCAGTGGCCGAGTGTCCCTGAGTTCAATCCCTGGTTCCCCCCCCCCCCCCCAAAAAAAAAGAGAGATTGAAGGTCCCACTGGGCATGGTGGCACAAGCCTGTAATCCCAGTCTCAGGAGGCTAAGACAGGAGGATCGAGAGTTCAAAGCCAGCCTCAGCAATTTAGTGAGGCCCTAAGCAATTTAGTGAGACCCTGACTCAAAATAAAGTATTAAAAGGACTGGGGATAGGCTGGGGTAGTAGCTCAGTGGTAGAGCACTTGCCTAGCATATGTGAGGGACTGGGTTCAAATCTCAGCACCACATATAAATAAGTGAAATATGTGACAACTAAAAAAAAAAAATTTAAAGGGTTGGGGATGAGGCCTAGTGGTTAAACACCCCTGGGTCGAATTTCCAGTACCAAAAAAAGAGAGAGAGAGAGAGAGAGATTAAAGGTCCCAGTGGAATCAAAGAAATGCTAGATTTGGTAATGAAGCATGAGCAGAAGAGTGGGATGCTGAGATGCAAGAGGATAGATCTTTAGAAATGAGGAATGTAAAATATTGAAAGACCTGGGTATAGTGTGAATTGTTTGTGTAGATACTGAAACCAGTGAAAATGACAGCAGTGGCGCAAGTTGGTAATTCCAGCGGCCTAGGAGGATAAAGCATGAGGATCTCAAGTTCAAAGTCAGCCTCAGCAACTTAGCAAGGCCCTAAGCAACTCAGCAAGACTCTGTCTCTAAATAAATGCATACATATATGTGTGTGTGTGTGTGTGTGTGTGTGTGTAAAAGGCTGGGGATGTGGCTCAGTGGTTAAGTGTCTCTGGGTTCAATCCCAGGTATCAGTCATAGTAACAACAACAACAACAACAACAGATGCAGCGATGAGAAGAAAAACAGTGAGCCAAAAGCTGAAAAGATATAAGAAGTACAGTAAGGGAGCTGGGATTACAGGTGTGTAGCTGGGATTACAGGTGTGCAGGCACCGTGAGCACACCTGTAATCCCAGCTATTCAGAAGGCTGAGGCAGGAGGATCACAAGTTCAAGGCCAGCCTGGACAATTAGTAACATCCTATCTCAAAGCAAAAAATAAAAAGGGGCCCTGGGTTCAATCCATAGTACTGCAAAAAGAAACAAAAAAGGAGGAGGAAGGCGGCTGGTAGTCAACTTCCAAGGAGCTGGGGGGCAGGGTGGGGGTGGGGCGGTGCAGGGTCTTCAGAAGAAGAAGAAACTAAGATCCAGAAAAACAGATGAAAAGCAAAGAGGCTACTTCTTGTATTTCCAGGCCTGGAAGAGGTTAGAAGGAAAATCAGTTACTGCTCAACCAGACTCCAGGGAATGCTGTACCTTCAGAGGAGAAACCAACATTTCCAATAAAAAGGTGAAAGGAAAAGTCTGAGAAGTCAGATAATACAGGGAACTTTGCAGATGAGAGACTAGAAGTTTCAGAGGCTTGCTTTGTTTTTAAAAATCCATATTCACTTATGCATCTGTGAATTTTCAGAAAGGAAGTAAAAGCAACTGTCAGCCTGGAATGACATGCAAACCCAGAGTGGATGAAATTTAAATTCCAACTTATTCCTCCCAATAAACCATTCCTTCCAATAGATGAGAAGAATGACCCTGTCAGGTGCTCTATTGAGGGGATTCTCATAGATGGTGAGAAATAGTCACAGATTTTACCTACAAGGCCTCCTACACTGAGAGGACTCCATGAATTTAGCTGTTTTCTTTTCTTGTGTGTGTGTGTGTGTATGTGTATATATGTGTGTGTGTGATACTAGGGGTTAAATCCAGGGGTACTCTAACGTGGAGCCACACTCCCAGCCCTTTTTAAAATTTTATTTTGAGACAGGATCTCATTAAATTGCTGAGGCTGGCCTCAAACTTGAGATCCTCCTGACTCAGTCTCCCAAGTCGCTGAGATGATAGGCATGTACCACTGTACCAAACTGTGTTTTCACTTTTGACAGTCCCATTCCCACTACTGGGCCTCTATATGTGAACTGAGGAGTCTTAACCATGTTTTATGTCTTCTCTTGGCTTCCTTCTAGCTCTTAGGGTCTGTGAATGTTCTGGAAACGAGCTTTAGGTCCAGTCCTGTACTGGGGAAATGAGACCAGAGAGGCACAAACAGACACAAGAACCAGACAGCATCTTTTAATAGGAGCACAAAGCCCAGCTGCACACTCCCATTTGCACAAATACAGTATCTTTGCTTACCTAGTCACACACATGAACACATACACACACACACACACACACACACACACCAGACAGAAAAACCCAGAACCATGTACCCATAGAATCACTCACTCACATCTTTTTTTTTTTTTTTTTTGAGGTACTAGGGATTGACTCCATCAACCGCTGACCTATACCTTCAATCCCTTCAATTCCCGTTATCTTATTTTGAGACAAACTCTCACTAAATTGCCCGAGTTGGCCTCAAACTTGAAATCCTCCTGCCTCACTAAGATTACATGTGTTCTACCATACCTGGCCTCACATCCTTTCTTGTGCTCTCATTACCTACTCGACAGTATCCTCTCATATACACAGTGTCCCACAAACATTGTCTCACAAAACCCCAGTCCCAGAGCCCTTCACCAACCTTGAGCAGGTGAGGTAACTGCTGCGCGGCCAGTTCCTTAAATTCACTGATGTTGAGGCTGCCCTTCCGGCCTTCTCGCCCTGCAAAGGTGAAGAAAGTGGTAACCACTGTCTCAATGGCCACCTCCAGCTCAGTCAGTGGCTCGGCTGCCATGAGGACCCTGGGGTTAGAGCTGATGCGCTCACACAGCTGACCTGCAGGACAGGGAAGGAGCAAAGGGGAAAGAGTCAGATGGTCTGGGATCCAATAATGGCCAGTGTTCCTGCCCTGGTGCTGCTGCCTCAGGCCTCTGCCTAGAGGGGTCATTATAAGAAAGAGGGAGGAGATAGGGGTTGAGCTTGGGACAGGGGACCAGGTAACAGTATCTCAATTTAAGTTTAGTCCCAGAAAACTTTTTTTCTGTGGGTCTCATAATCTGGGGTCCTTTATTTTTGGGGGAGGGAGGGGAGGGTAGTGGGGATTGAACCCAGTGGTGCTCTATCACTGAGTTACATTCCCAAGCTCTTTTTATTTTTTTATTTTGAGGCAGGGCAGGGTCTCACTAAATTGTCCAGGCTGGCCTCGAAATTTTCATCCTCTTGCCTAGGCCTCCCCTGAAGCTGGGATTACAGTCATGGGCCACCACACCTGGTTTCTGAAGGTCCTTTTTAAGAAACCTGCTACTAGCCAGGTGCAGGTGCTAGTAATCCCAGTGACTCAAGAGGCTGAGGCAGAGGATGGCAAGTTCAAAGCCAGCCTCAGCAATTTATCAAGGCTCTAAGCAACTTAGAGAGACCTTGTCTCAAAATAAAAAAAAATAAAAAGGTCTGGGGGCGTGGCTCAGTGGTGAAGCGCTCCTGGGTTTAATCCCTAGTACCAAAAAAAAAAAAAAAAAAAAAAAAATGGAGCCCCTCCGTGGTGATCCATCAGTGCTGCTATCCCTCTATCTGAGGAGAGATTTTGAAGTTTGCAGTTCCTTCCCCGAAGTCCCCTGAGTCTGGTGGCCCTCTCATGGGATTTCTGTCCTGGAGGCCCTATCCTGTCTCTCTCAGCCTTCAAGAGTCAGGAGGTTGTTTGTCTCCAAAGCTTGTTTACAGGGGACCTGGGTCTCCACCCGCCTGCAGTCTGCCCGCCCACACGCTGGTCACTCTTTCCAACAGAGAAGCTTAGGGCTGGCATGGGCCCAGCTGTGGTCAGGGCTGGCTCACACTGGACGGATCCCCTACCCTACCTCTCCTCTGGGGCAGCTGGACAGAGTGCTGGGACCAGGACCCCACGCACCCTCCCAATCCTGTCTCCAGGTGACAGGGTTCTGGAACAGGATTCCTCTGATTCTCCGAGACCACAGCGCCTGGTCGGGGCACTCACTTCCCCTGGGGGCAGGACAGAAGGCTGGAGGAAGGGGACGTGCCCACTCATCCCTCTCATTTCCGTCCACCCACCCACACAGACGCACACACTCCTGCAGGGACTGTTGCTGGCTCTCCCAAAGCCACTTCCTGAATCCCTGCTGAGGCGGCTCTGGGGGAGGGACCCGGGAGCCGATGGAGAAAAAAGGATCCCCAGACCCCCTCCAGGGTCGGTATAGGGGATGCGACTCACCAGGGGCAAGAGAAGGGGTGCTGCCGGCGGGAGCCTCTAGGCTGAGGTTTATAAGTGCCGGCGAGGGAAGAGAGAGCCACGCCCAGCCCGGAGGGGTCACGTTTCCACAGCCGATTCTGAAGAGAGGGGACCGCCCACTCATTCTCTCGCCCTAGCCATCAGGCTGGGCACCCCGGCCGCCCTCACCCGCTCCCACAGGTTTCCCAACTTGGGAGACTCTCTGGACAGAACCCCCAATCAGCGGGGGTTCTCGAGTCCTATCATTTCCTTTACTGGGGGCTGCTGCCCTACCCACCCCCAACAACTAATCAGGAGGTGGGGCCAGGGGTGACAACTACTAATTGAAAATCCCAACTGAAAGAAAAAAAAAAAGTGAGGCAGCTCAGCACTTGGAGGCCCAATCTGAAAACCGCCACAGAGACCCTGAAAAGGTCACTGCAGTCCAAGGCTCCCTCCAAGGACTCCAGGCTGAGGTATCACAAACAGGATCCCGACCAAGCCCCCCATAGAGGAATCCTCGGATTGAAAGCTCTCAGTGAGGTCCCAAGACTAAATTACTGCGCTGGACCCCATGGAAGAGCCCCAGGCTAAGATTCCCTCTGCAAAATCCCTCCCTTCTCCTGCTCACTCTCACAGCCAGCTTCTGGGGCTGTGTAGCAGAGCTGGGGGTGAGACATCTGTGTCCCTCCCAGGACCCCTCCCCTTCCCACCTCCTACCTCCTGTGCTCGGCTGCTGGTACCCAGCAGGGGGATGGGAGGGCAGGCAACCAAGGCCAGGGAAGAGACACAGGGCAGCCTGTTCCAGCCCAGGAGACAGAGGGCGCCTCTGTTCTCTCCTGGCCCCTTGCCCCACTGGGTGTCTGTGAAGGGGTGGAGCTGCTGGGGAGGGGGGGTCGGCGGGGGAAGGACTGCTAAAGACAGGTCTCCTCACACAGCTCCAGGAGCCACATTTGCAGCCTCGTCCATTTGTCCAGAACTTGCGCCCATCTCAGGCCCAGGCCAACTGTGAGTATCCTTCCCAACCTGGTCTAGGTCCCTGGCCTGGTCACCTTTGGGGAAAGAGGACTTCAGAGGGGTCCCAAGAGCAGGGGGAGACGATGGCATTGTGGTGCACTGAGGGTCTGGGAGGAATTAGTCAGAGTAGGGGCAGTTCAGGATCTGGGGGAGACAGTTTGGAAGGTGGTAAGGGGAGATGAGTGAAAGAGGAAGAGCTGGGAGCTCAGTGAATGGGGAGGCCAGTGGGGAGCCTACCACCCAGTTTCTAGGCCACCAGTCCCTTCCCACACAGAGCCCACAAGCTCCCTGGCAAGGTCTCCTCAGTCTCTGTTGGGGAAGGGACACAGCCCTTGCCTTGCTTCCAATGGGGTAAAAATAATAGAAGAAAACAACTGTTCCTGCCCCCACTTCCAGAATCGGTCTCTGCCACCCTTGCCCAGCCTTGCCAAGAGCCAGATCCCAGGGAAGTCTGGGGGTGGCAGAACAGGGGCAACATGATATCAGGAAGAGAGGGCCCTAGGGTACTAAGTCGTCTCCCAACTCTTCCTTCATAAAATCTCCCCTTTGTCCTCCTCTCTTTTTTCAGCCCAGACCCCCCTCCCCTCTTTCCCCAAATTCTTTACTCTTTGTTTTCCTATTGCCCCACTCCAGGTCCTCCCAGAACTGCCCCACATCAAATCCCATGCTGCTAGAGGGCTTGGGGCAACCTCCAACTGCCCCTCCTGATAGGGCTGGTAACTGAGCCACCAGCATCCCTCCCTCAAGCACCCCCTTATCCTCTCTATCAGCCCTGTCTTGGGTTCCATCTCCCCCATGTCTCTGTGACAACTACTTCTCATGTCCGGAGTTCAGGTGACATTCACAAGGGCCGTATTGAAGAGCTGGGATGTCATCTGATCAGAGTCCATTGTCCACTCCCCCAGTCCTGGGGAAGGATGGGGACATCTGATCCCAGACACCTGAGCTGCCCCCTGAGGCTGTGGAGGGCCTGACTATCCCAGGGCCAAAGGACAGAGGCTCCCTGGCTTGGCAGTCTTCTCTCCTCAACAGACCCTTCCATTCTTCTCCTGCTCTCTCCCAGCCCCTTGAACTCAAAAGACTCCATGCACTAAGCCTTTATCTCCCCTGACACATACCAGCTCCATTCCCCTGCTCCCACTGTACCCACATCAACCAGGCTCTGAGGTCAGGAGGGCAACCAGAGGGACAAGGTCTACAGATTCCCTCCCCAACTCCCTGGGAGCCCTGTCTCCAGGGCTCAGACATTCTTTTCTCCCTTCCTACCATGCACCTGATGGAAGAGATAATTTTGCAAAGAGGAATCAAACTGGAGACACCTGGAGGCACACCCCAGACAAGTCAAAATGACATGTTGAAGACAGAAGGGGTTTGAAGAACCAAAGAGAACCCTATAAGTTGCTGGCAGGAAGCTCAGAAACAGACTCCCTTCCCCAAAAGCTTTTGGGCTGCCCACTCAGGCTGCCACTCTCCATCAGGTTCACCGAAGGAGCCAGATTCAGTTCTTGTTGCAGTGGCTCTCAGAGTCAAGGCTGTAGGGACCCCAGCCCACGACCCCCAACAGCAGAACTTGGTTGTGTTAGGCCTGCAAGGTCCAGGGTAAAAATAGAGCTGAAGAAGCCATCCTGGTCCTGTGACCACCCCAGGCTGCCCCACCCTCCAGCCTCTGCCCAGGCAGCCAGGAGCCACTGAAGACATCCACTGCAGGCCTCTGGAGCCAGTCCAGTTCCAGCTGCTTGCTGTCCATGTGCAAACCTGACTCCCTTTGGCTAGAGTTCAGATTGAGGGACACAGAGGTCTGGTTTTAGTTGTGCTGGGTTTTCCCTCACATTGTAAAATCTCAATGAAAGATAAACTGCAGTAGTGGGGCTCCCATCTCATGGTTATTTGAGCTGTGGAACCAGGGCCAGGCCTGAGGATTCCCCTCACCTGAACCCCATATACCCTGGGCCTGGTCCCCAGTTCACTTCTGTGGTGTGTGTGTGGCTGGAATAGGTGCACTGCTGCAATGGGCTCTGAGTTGGAGACTGCGATGGAGACCCTCATCAACGTGTTCCACGCCCACTCAGGCAAGGAGGGGGACAAGTACAAGCTGAGCAAGAAGGAACTAAAAGAGTTGCTGCAAACTGAGCTCTCTGGCTTTCTGGACGTGAGCATGGAGTGGAAGTACAGGGTGGAGTGGGCAAGAAGTGGGGTGATGGGGTGGGCACCTCCTTGCCATTCTTCCTGCCCTACCTGCAACTCAGTCCAACCATCCCCTCCTCTTTCACCTGGGTTTTTCCAGGTTCTCCTTGTCCTCCTGTGTCAAACAGAAATGCCCTAGTTTACTGCTCACCTGTTACGTACGTACTAGGTCTTGTGCATGTTCAAGAATAAGGTTCATAGTCTAGAAGGGAAAGACAGACATTTGGAAATAAACCACGTGAACTCTAGGAAGTACACAGAGTCTTAACAAAGGTGCCAGAAAGAGTTTGTTGGAGACTGGTAACCAGACTGAAGTAAGATGGTTCCTTGAAGAGTGGCAGTAGAGCCATGGGCTTCCACTGGAGGATGAGTGGGGTAAATGAAGACATTTTAGGAAGTATCTGCATGAACAAAAGCATAGGAGCACGCCCAGTAGTTCCATTTGATGGACGATGCAGAGAAGTAGGCTGCAAACGTTAACAGGGGCACACGGCAAAGACGCCTCGGATACAGTGGAATGGAGGTCTCTGAGATTTTATTAGACTGCATTCAAATTTTGGACCTACTACTTCCTTTTTCTTCCTCTTCCACATTTGATACTGGGCATTGAACCCAGGTTGCTTTATCCCTGAGTTACACTCCCAGCTTTTTTTATTTTTTATTTCAAGACAGGGTCTTACTAAGTTGCTGAGGCTGGCCTCAAACTTGTGATCTTCCTGCCTTAGGCTCCCAAGTCCCTGAGACTAGCCCTGCCACTTTTTTTTTTTTTTTTTCTGTTGTTTTTTTTTTTCTGGGGATTGAACCAGGAGTATTCAGCCACTGAGCTACAGCCTTTTTATTTTGGGGGACAGGGTCTTACTGTTTAGGGCCTCATTAAATTGCTGAGGCTGGTCTCAAACTTGTGATCCTACTGTCTCAGTCTCCTGAGCTGCTGGGTATGGTTACAGGTATAGGTCACCACATCCAATGTCGGCCCTGACACTTTCTGTGTGGCTTTGGGCACATTTATTTAACTAAAACCACCAGGCACTGTGGCACACACCTGTAATCTCAGCAGCTTGGAGGCTGAGATAGGAAGATCCCAAGTTCAAAGCCAGCCTCAGCAATGGTGAGGCACTAAGCAACTCAGCGAGACCCTGTTTCTAGATAAAATATAGGACTGGGAATGTGACTCAGTGGTCAAGTGCCTCTGAGTTTAATTCCCAAACTTACCCAAAATTTAATTCCCAAATTTACCCAAAAATAAAATTAAATAAATATTTAACTAAAACCATGAATGTTTCTTCTTCAGAATGGAATTAATAAAAAGGACCCCATACTATTTATATTAGAATTAAACTAGACAGTGTCTGTAAGGCTTCTAGTAGAGTGCTTGTCACATTGTAGACAATCAACTTATGGTAGCTGATGTTATTATTAACTCTTCCAGCTAAGGAGTTTCTTTTGTAGGCAACAGGAGCCCATGAGTGTTTTCAGGGGGAAAGCAGAAAAGTCCCATAATTAGATGCTGTTTGACCTCTTGCTCTTTCCTGTCTTGCGCTCAACTACCCTCTTGTCCTTGACTCTGATGCATACAGCCTTCTCCCTCTCCTTCCTCCACAGGCCCAGAAGGATGCAGATGCTGTGGACAAGGTGATGAAGGAGCTAGATGAGAATGGAGATGGGGAGGTGGACTTCCAGGAGTATGTGGTGCTTGTGGCTGCTCTCACAGTGGCCTGTAACAACTTCTTCTGGGAGAACAGTTGAGCAGACAGCTCCGTGGGCAGCGCCCTTCCCTTTCCCATGTCAGACCTGCCCCTTTACCTGCTTTCACCTCACCCCCCTTATCGCTCTCCACATTCTCATCATTGCCTACCTCCCTCAACGTACACCAAGGGCGCAAAAGTAGAAGTCCAGGCCTGCAACTAATCTTTCATTAAAGGCTCTGCTCTCGCCAGCCATCAATGTCTGTCTCCTCTGGGGTCTGGAAGTGGGTAGAGAAGTGAGAGTTGATTACTCCCAACTCCCCTTAGTTTGGAGAGCGTTCACTGTGCATGTCATCTTCCTACCTGAGGAATGCTCAAGGCTCAGAAATGTGGGGGTCCAAGGTTCCAGCTGGAAGAGACATCAGCTTCTCAACTATAAAACCAGAAGGCAAAATCTCCTGTCAACCTTCACCCAACATTTACTGAGGTCCTACCAAGTGCTCAACATTGTGTAGCAACTGGGAATACATCAGTGAGCAAAATAAAACACTATCCTTACCCTCACTGGAATAAAGTCCAGCAAGCCTGCAGGACCATTAAACACACCCACATGAACTAAGTGCCAAGAAAAAGAAAAAGAAAGGGTCCCAAAATGTATATGGGGTGGAAGGAAGAGTTGAAGATGTGTTCATTCATTCATCCCTCAAACATTTAAGTACTGAGCCATAAGAAAAATCCCTTTATACTTCTGCATCAAAATCTATATGGAGCCAGTGGCAGTGGTGCACACCTGTAACCCCAGTGGCTCAGGAGGCTGTGGCAGGAGGATCAAGAGTTCAAAGGCTGCCTCAGCAAAGGTGAGGCCCTAAGCAACTCAGTGAGACCCTGTCTCTAAATAAAATACAAAATAGGGCTGGGGATGTGGCTCAGTTGTTGAGTGCACTGAGTTCAATCCCGTGTACCAAAAAAAAAAAAAATCCCTATGGAGGAATGGGGATGTTGTTCAGTGGTAGTGTGCTTGCCTAGCATGCCTGAGGCTCTGGGTTGGATAACCAGGACCATAAAAAAAAAAAAAAAAAAAATCCACATGGATGGTAGGTTGGGAGAAAGCCATGGAAGATTCCCTGCCAAAATAAGGATTAGACCATATTCAAGCCAAGTTGGGAAGGGGAAGAAATGAAGCTGAAAATAAGGACTGCTATGGTAGCTGGTTTTACAGTTAGCTAGAGCATGATCCCAGCCCTAGCCTCCTGGGCCTTGGCTGAAGCTGAAGTTTATGCCACACACAAAAGGTGAGTTGTGAACAGGGCAAGTGGGGACAAGGCGAGAGCCAAAGCAAATCGCCTGGATCCCATAGTTCGGAAGAGACTGAGGCAAACCCCGCACAAAGATTTTTAGACACTCTTTCTCAGCCAGGATGAGAAGGGCACGAGGTAACACAAACATCTTCATCTGGACTGAACACTTTTCACCTAGGCCAAAGCCCCTCTCCGCAACCAAAACCACCCACAACCCCACCATGTTGCAGTGCAACCCGGCCGGGAAAATACATCCCCACACGCCCCACCCACCAGACCCGACCACACCCCTTATGGACCGAGTACCGCGTGTATTTCCGAAGGGATCTTTGCTAAAGCCCCTCCTTCACCGCAGCGCTCCGCCTCTGAGTCCTGCGCAGGCGTAGTCCATCATCCCCGCCCCTAGTTGCGTGCGCATCTAAACGCCTGACGTAAGTGCGTAGACGCCATTTTAGCCGGTCCCACTCCGCACTGAGCGTGGCGGCCATTTTGTTTTGGACACCGAGCAGGAGTTGGCGGCGGCAGCTGTGGTGGCCCAGACGAAAGGCAGAAAAGGGCAGACCAGGCGGATCGGCCGGCTAGGTAGTCAACTTAAACGAACGAGCTTCGCAATCAACCGCTTACTCATTTAACCAACCGCCCACCTAGTGAACCCGAGCCCCTCCGTCAACTCAGGTTCGGCCGGTCCCCGGCCCGCCTGCCGCAGCCGTGGTGGCAGCCCCGGGAGGAGCACTGGCGTCCGTTTCCTTTGGTGCGTTTCTGTGGGGAGGAGGAGGAGGAGGAGGAGGAGGAAGGGGAGGGAGAAGCGGACGGGACCGCTGGAAGGCCCAGCGGCATGGGAGGTAGGATAAGGACGCAGATGAAGTGTCGGTGGGGAGGCCTCCGTGAGGGGGCGGAGCCCGAGAGCAGGCGGGGCGGGGCTGACCTGGAGATGGTGGCGGGATTGAAGGGAGGTTAGGTTTGCTGGGAGTGAAAGGAAAAACTGTGAGGTGGTTTGGTCAGTCAGTCCCTTGACAAGAGGGCATTGAGGTTGGTGGGGAGGACTGTAAGACCTCATGGCGGCTTAAGGGTTAAATTTTGTAGAGGGCTCTGGAGAGCTAACTCCCAGGTGAATGCCCTTTGAAGAAATCTTTTCTGCTCCATCCCCTAAATCCCTGTCCCTTGCCAAGGCCCCTCCCTGCTTGGTTCTGGGAGTTGAGAGCCGCATTTTGAAACTGGGCATGCCTGTATGTCTTCTCTAAATCAGTGGGTCTCAACTTGGCACATTAGAAACAACTGGGTAACTTTATTTTTCCCCAATTGCTGATCCCTGGTGCTTAACACCAGAGATTGATCTGGACCCCTGGCATCTATATTTTTAAACGTTTCCTAGCCAAATCTTATGCAGCCAAGGTTGAAAAAGATACCCGGGATTAAAAGCCAGATCCATTCTTTTTTCTTTCTCTCTCTCTTTTTTTTTTTTTTTTTTTTTGGTACTGAGGATATAACCCCTTTTCCCACTGATCTACATTCCTAGCCTTTTGTTTTGAGGCAGGGTCTAAGTTGCTTAGGGCCTCACTGAGTTGCTGAGACTGGCCTAGAATTTTTGCCATTCTCCTGCCTCAGGCTCCCAGTGGCTGGGAATATAGTCATGCACCACAGTGCCCAGCTGAAAGCCAGGACTCTTAAAACTTTTGGAGGCTTTGACAGTTATTTTGTCTTGTGGCCTTGAAATTTTTAATTTGAGACAATGCTCATATAAACTCTTTGATTTTCAATAGTTAGTGACAAGCTTTTTCATTCATTCATTCACTGTTTGGGCCTTGCCCCTTGTAGAAATAAAGTGGCCATTGTTCTGATTTCCTCATTCTACATATCATCCTTTGTAGATTCTCGGGATTTGAAGATGGCTGCACAATCAGCGCCGAAAGTTGTGCTAAAAAGCACCACCAAGATGTCTCTAAATGAGCGGTGAGGCAGCCAACAGCAACTTCAGCTCCTTCCTAAGAAAACATTACTTAAATGGCCCTGGGGTCCAATGCACAAAAACCGGTTGTAAGCTAAATACCAACAGAAGGCTACAGACCTCTGTTCTTAGTTGCATCTTGTGTGGTACACAAAACAAATTGGGCGGTTGTTCAAAACCCCTTATCAGTAGATTTTTATGTTAAACTGTCTGAAATATTTATCTGGTGGGATGTATTTTAAAAAGACTCCTCACACCCTTTCTTTTCTTCAAGTTTTCCTGGTTTTTTTTTTTTTTTTTTTTTTTTTTTGCATTGATACAGGGGTGGTGCAGCACGGTAGCATGGTATACCCTGGCTGCAAAAGGCTTGCTGCCCAGTCCAAGGCCAGCAGTGTTGTGTCTGGCCTGTAAGAGGCAGGTAGCAAGCCGTGAATATGTCCAAAGGCCCTCGAATGCCATTCCTGGGCCTTGTAAGAGGCACTTGCTTTGCTCCATTTCACTTTCTTTCCATTCTGCTTTTTAGTTTGTTTTTGTTTTGGATTCTTTTAACAGTTAAGTGTTCTTCTCTTTCATTCCATTAAGCTTAACCATGTCAGAAATAATAGAGGAATATCTTTACAGGTTCTTAAATGATTGAACTAATATTTCTCGAAAGTACTCATTTGGAACTGGGAAAAATAATCATTTGAGACTGAGAAAAATTAAGGTATTTAAAGGCAGTTTCTATTTGAAGCCTTTGTTTATTCAGTATGTTGGGCCAGTAATTTTTATCAAGTTGATATTAAAACTCTTAAGACATTTAATGTCTCTTTTTGCTTTTTCTGAAGCATACGTACTTCTTTCCTTATCTCTTAGGATGTGAAACATTAATCATCTATATTCACATGTTCCTAAGTGACATGTGTATTTATAAATGTGATACACTCCTATAATTTATGTGGGTGTATTATTTCCCTGGCTTTGAAGGTGCTCTAGGCCTTCCTCATATTTGCCCTTAAAATGAACCCTTAAGTTCCCCAAAGTTTAGGCTTTCTTTGTTTGTCTTTGAAACTACATCTTCTGTCTCTTGTCATCATATCTGCTTATTGCGTGTTTTTCATACTTTCTACTTCTCTGAGAGCCATTACCTGAGCCCTTGTTATCACTTTTGATTGAATGTGCTGCACTTAGCTGCATTTCTAAGTTTCTGATTCTTGCAAGTTTGTGGAAACAGAGGAGTCTTTAACCCACATCAGCGTTGATCTAAACGTACCACTTTACTTAAAAGTTCATGGGATCTGGAGCTCCTGGTCTAGCAAGCCATGAAAATGCCAATAAATGTTTTGTAATAAAGCTTTTATTTAAACATCCATTTTGTTCGACCTTGAAGCTTTACTAATATGCTGAAGAACAAACAGCCGATGCCAGTGAATATTCGAGCCTCGATGCAGCAACAACAGCAGCTAGCCAGTGCCAGAAACAGAAGACTGGCCCAGCAGATGGAGAATAGACCCTCTGTCCAGGCAGCTTTAAAACTTAAGCAGGTGAGAGAATGGGTCTTAGTGCTCTGAAGCAGCTGGTGATCTGTGTCAGTCAGTCCACTGAGGCTGTCAGGACGCCATGGATGATGACAAAGAGGCTCAGGGCCAAACCTGAAGCTTCTATGAAAGGGAAGTTCAGAGAATTTCAATTTTGGCAGGTACTGGTGAATGTTTTATATTCTTTCTGTTTTAGGGAGTTTGCCATCTATGCAGCCTGTTTGTATTATCAGTGACTCTTAATCTCTTTATTTTTTGGTCCTTTACCCTTAAAGTAGGTTGATGGTTTTTTTATACAAAGAACCTTTGTTTTAGGTTGGGGTATAGCTCAAAAGTAGAGCTCTTGCCTAGCATGTGCAAGGCCATGGATTTGATCCTCAGCACTGCCCAAAAAGATAGTAAAGGAAAGCTGGGCGCGGTGGCGCACGCCTGTAATCCCAACACTTGGGAGGCCAAGGCAGGAGGATCGCAAGTTCAAATCCAGCCTCAGCAACTTAGGGAGGCCCTAAGCACGTCAGTGAGACCCTGTCTCTAAATAAAAAATACAAAATAGGGCTGGGGATGTGGCTCAGTGGTGGAGTGCCCCTGGGTTCAATCCCCAGTTTAAAAAAAAAAAAAAAAAGATAGATAGATAGATAGATAGATAGTAAAGGAAAAGAAAAAAACTATTTGTTTTTAGATGATCTTCAAAATATCCTTTACTTCCTGTTAAATGAAATAAATAATTTTATTCTTCCCTAGTACAAGGGGTCTGGCCTTAGTCAAAGGTTTTCAGTGCTAAAATATACAAAGAGTATAGTAATTCTCATTTCCACAGCATCTGAAGTTTTATCAATACATTGGAGCAAGAGTACTAATTTAGGAATTAGTGAGGTTCTTTTTCAAATTTCCAGTAAGAAATAATCCTATTCAGACCTGAAATTAAACCTGCTCTTTATTATTCATAGACTTTATATGCAAGTCCGGACATTGGCTGTGGAAGGATATGTCCAAGCTGTGGCTGGGCGTCTGGAGGGCAGTGCCATGCAACTGTAAGAACTTTAACTGGTAGCACTGCATGGCTGTGCATAAATTCAGCAGTTAAATATAACACCCTCCCACCCTTATTCTGAACCACTGGGCTCACTGACCAAAAATAAACAAGGCTTTCTGCTTCAACTCCCCCAAGCCTTGTGTGACTGGATCCATCTCTGACTCAGGAAAGCAAGAAGCAAAAAGCACCACCAAAGGACCTTCAGCATGAAGCTTTATATATAGACTGTGCAAAAAGTAACCTCTAGAGCAACACTGTCAGTAACTTCTGTGATGATGGAAATGCTCTCTATGTGCTGTCCAATATAGTAATCACTAGCCATGTATGACTGTTAAGAATTTTAAATGTAGCTAGTGCTGTTGAGGTGCTTAAGTTTTAATTTTTAAAAATTTCTTTAAATAGCCACATGTGTCCAGTGGCTGCCTTATACAGGCAGCTCTGGAGTGGAAACCAGGTGGTGTCGTTGACTTCCTTAAGTGTCCTATCAATGTTTACAGGATTCGTGGCAGCTAGGAATGGGGATACAAGAACTTCTAGGCACTGTACAGTTCTTCGATGAACCATAGAACTCAGGAGAATGAATATATTCAGGAAAACTGAACATGAAGTACTTACACAACGCAGTCCCGACCTCATAATCATATGCTGGGGCTGTGGGTGTAGCTCACTCACCTAATGTGAGGCTGTGAATTTGATCCCTAGCACTGCAAAAATGGTAATGTGTGCTGATTAGAGGAGTGACAGAACAGCCCCTTAGGGTTGGTTACACCTCCCTGTGCTAGGAGTTTTTCTCTATTGGTCCAAATCAGTTTGTTACCATGTGCTAGGAAGTTGTGCCTCACAGCATCATTTTGAGGGCTACTATTGGGCAGAGGGGGAACATGCACATTTTTGGTAGATACTTGTGGGTTGAACCTGAGCATGCATAAACTTTATTTTCATTCATGTTGATTGATGGCTTTATGAGATAACAGCCTTACTAGGGTCTTGGTTGTGTGTTCAAGTCTACGTCGATGAAGTTTCCTTTGAAGAATTTTCTGAGATGTGATCTTTAAGGATTTCTCTTTGAGAACAGATTATTGAAAATCTAAATCTATCTCTAGTATTTCCTTGTCCTCATGTGTGCCCCTTTGTGGTTATAGTTCACGGGTGTTAATTCTAACAAGTTTGGCTGGCTCTCTGGAGATATATTTTTGTTTATTTTGAATAAAGTCATTATAGTGGCTTAAAGGAGCTGTTTGCAAGCGTAGACATGGAAGTATGGATTTTTAAGAAATGTAAGGAAAGGAAGTTTGACTTTTTTGTGTTTATTTGCATCTTAAGGTAAAATGTGGACCGTCTGGAGATAGATACTCAAAGGAAAAATGGAGCACACTGACCTCTTTGACTGAAAAATCAATCTTGTTCTTAAGTCACAAGAATTCAAATGAACTTGTAATTTAAATTTTGCCCAGAGTGTGATGAACTTCCTGTGGTGTTTGAGTAAGCCTTTGAAGACAGTGGTAGTTCCTGGGCAGGTATGAAGTAAGTCATATCATTGTCAACCTGTGGTTCAAAAACAGCAAGTGTTCTTACTAAAATTTAAGTTCCAGTTGGTATATGACTTCTGTGGCCAAATTAGGGAGGTAATTTGTGCTGATGCCAATTTCATAGGGTCATACTGAAGCTGCTTAGAGTTTCTGCTCTGGATCAGAATTCTTTTATACCATGTTCTGAAAACAAAGGTTTCTGATTTGGGATCCTTAATAATACCCACAGCCAGTTATTTCCCTCCACACCAGGCATCTTACTTGCTTCTTTTTCTCTGCACTTAGAATTGCCAAATCTCCCTGAATTGCTTTTTTGATCTCAATCCTCCAACACCTTTTCTTCCAGAAGAGCTTAAAGCAGCGCCTGGGTAAGAGTAACATCCAGGCACGATTAGGCCGACCCATAGGGGCCCTGGCCAGGGGAGCAATTGGAGGACGAGGTCTACCCATAATCCAGAGAGGCTTATCCAGAGGAGGACTACGTGGGGGACGTGCCACCAGAACCCTACTTAGGGGCGGGATGTCGCTCCGAGGTCAGTTCTTTGTGTACCTGATAACTGTTGGACCCTATCCCCTTTCCTTTTCTCTTGGGCTGCTTATGGACACATTTGTTTAACATCTTTAGTACTAAATTTGTATTAATATAATTAATAACTTTTGAAATCACATTTTAATAGTGTTGCATGCCTTTTATCAATATCATTCCTATTCTGATAATGTGCAATGGTGAGAGGCTATATGACCTGCATAACAGGTAATTCATGTCATCTCCATTTCATTTAAAGCACCCTGCTGCTGCTTGAATCAAAGCACATTCAAGTTCTAGAAATAAGTTAAGTTTAAGAAATGTATGGTTAGCATGTATGAAGCCATGGGTTCAATACCCCGCACCAAAAAAAAAAAAATATTAATCTATGTATCTTCGGCCTGTATCATAACTAAACATCTCTGTGTTCCTGGTGCTAGTGCAACACTGTTATCATCTGGAAGAAGGACAGGACAAGTTGACCAGAAGTGCTTAACCTGTGTCTTATAATTTGGGCACTGCTATATCGTTCCCTGTGTAGTTTTTAAATTTATTAAAGGTTTATACGTAATTAACTCCCAGCTTCCCAAGATAAATTTTTGGTCAGAAATGTTGAACTGAAATAAATAATGAGCAACTTAATTTGGTCACACTCTAGGTTTGCAGCTTGCCCCACCCAGCCTAAAAATTAACTGAATTACTTTCATTTAACCCTCACCGCCTTCCTTTGGTTAGAATCTACTTTTGTCTCTCTTGGATTTACCTGCATATACATTGTATGCCTCCTCTCCAAGGTCAAAACCTGCTCCGAGGTGGACGAGCCGTAGCTCCCCGAATGGGCTTAAGAAGAGGTGGTGTTCGAGGTCGTGGAGGTCCTGGGAGAGGGGGCCTAGGGCGTGGAGCTATGGGTCGTGGCGGAATCGGTGGTAGAGGTTAGTCAGCTACCAACTTCAGAGAATAGCTCCCCTTATTTCCCTCCTTTAAAAACTCAGAGCCACCTTTCTGCACAGCTTTAAGTCATAGGCAGGCTTGTTTGTTTGTCTTGTTTTGTTTTTTGAAACTGGCTTATTTCCTAAATTCACATGCTGGTAGTTTGAAAGTCTAAGAGCCAGTCAGGTGCATATTACAGAACCAGATTTTCTGCAGTGTTCCTCCAGGTTCTTACAGATTTAAATTGTTAAGATGACAAAATGGTTAGTTTGGGATTTTGCCTGTTTCTGTCTCTGCCCCATCACTACCACATGCCCATCTCCTGGCTTAAAACCTCAGTTTAGCTCAGATAAGAATAGAGACGGTGGCCTGGGCATGTAACTGTAGTACAGTGCCCCTGGGTTCAGTCCGCAGTGCCCCCCACACACAAACACACAGAAAAAATGTGAACAGAAAGAAGGTGGTGAGAAGCTGGGAGTATAGATCATTGGTAGAGTTCATGCTTAGCACCCATGAGGCCCTGGATTCCATCCCCGGCATGGGGAGTGAAAATAGGAGTTAGACTTGGAGCTGAGCATTGGCTCTGAAACCAAGTAAATTCAATGTAAAGTTTCTGCCTATGGGGAACCAGAGATGGTTTTTCTGATAAAGGTAGAAAGTAAAATGGTATTATATCAATTAACTACCTAATTGGCTCTTGCGATAATCTTACCTTTCAGACCTTGATATTTATCTTGTGATCTCATGATCCAGATTGGAAAAAAAATTAATAATGGTGGTGTTAATGCCAAATTTCATAGGAGCTTTCTGGCTTAGAACTTAGAAATTCAGGCTGGGATGTAGCTTAGTGGCAAACCATCTGCCTTGTATTCACAAAGCCCTGGGTTCAACTCCCAGTTCCAAAAAAAAAAAAAGACAAAAAAGAACTTAGTGAGAAACTCCCACCACCGCCTATTCAGAAGGAGAAAAATCTATTCTTAAAGCCCCTGTGTATATTTGCTTCATTCCTTTTAAAAGTGTTGTGGGTCTTCCAAAATTTATAACCTTGACATGACATTGCTGAGGAATATTAACTGTTAAGAAAGGGCATTAGGTAACCAAGGGCTTATTTTCTTCTCTCCTGTTATACACTATGTGGCTTTTTGACAAGTTAGTTTGTTTTCATGATGAAATAGATTGTTTGCAAATTATCTTCCCTTGGTCTTTAAGAGAGACATCACAGGGGTAGGGAAAACTCAAGTAACTTTTCAGAAAGCTGGATGTATTTTGTTAAGTGAATTGAAACTACCTCTCAGATAACCACAATTGTCCTAAGGTGCCTAGAATCAGAGATTGAAAAGGCTGGTACTCAAAATGTTTTTCTTCCTTATCTCCTCACATTATTCTATATCAAAGAGAAAACCCTTAATCATCTGACAACATGGAGTCAGTTCATTAGGCTTAATAAATTTAAGGAGAGATAACTTTCCAGAGGGTATTCATAAAAGCTTAATTTGAATGTCTGCCTTCACATCACTGATTCTCTGTGCCCTTTTTACTTCCCTGTTACTAAATTGGGTTATCTATAATGTATTTTAATTATGAATTTGAGGGAGTCTCAAACATTAGGTAATTTCTTTGTCTTAGGAGAGATTAATTTTTGTTTATCAGTTGATTATTTTCCATTTGTTGATGGAATAAAAAATTTTAGATAGCATTTAGAGATGAGCATGTAATAAGGGATTCATTCTATGTGCTTTCCATGTGTTGCTTTCTACCCAGTGTGTTTCTTGTTTTTCCAGATTTCTCCTCTTTGCCCTGCCCTTCAGCTTTTCTCAGCTAGGCCCCACTGCTCAAGGGGCATTTACTATAGCACCCATTAAACCTACTTGTAACTGTCTTTTTTTTTCCCCCCCCTTGGGCCAGGTCGGGGCATGATAGGTCGGGGAAGAGGTGGCTTTGGAGGCCGAGGCCGAGGCCGTGGACGGGGGAGAGGTGCCCTCACTCGCCCTGTATTGACCAAGGAGCAGCTGGACAACCAGTTGGATGCGTACATGTCGAAAACTAAAGGACACCTGGATGCGGAGTTGGATGCCTACATGGCACAGACAGATCCAGAAACCAATGATTGAAGCCTGCCTGCCTATCTTTCTGTGAGAGACTGTTGTTAAGTCACCACATCTGTAAATAACCTTGAGATAACAGATGAGAAGAAACCTGATTGATGCTGGAAGGACCTATGACAATAGGCTATGGACTTACTTGCCACCAGTTTGTGCATTTAGTGTGTTCCTTTTACTTTTTGATACTGTGTTGTATGAAACCCTTTTTCCTTTGATTTGGTTGTTTTTTTGTTTTGTTTTATTTTTTCTTCTCCCTTCACCCAGACTTATCTTTGAACATGAATGTGTGGGTAGAACACTTTGCCTACCTCTGCCTCCCTTCAGCATCATACACTGACATTCTCTGTGCCCCCAGAAAGCCAGTTTTTCTCCTTGATGCCTTGGTTTCTGAGATAGAATTCTGTTGTACATCTGTTTAATAGCCTCTTAGAAGTGTTACAAAAATCTGGAGCTGAAAAATTTGTTTTGCTTCATTGCTAATAGTGTAATAGGTTGGGAACATTGGTGTTGCTGCAGGGACACACAATAGGTTACACGTGGTATCTGCTTTGAGTAAAGTTGCTACCAGGTGCTTTGATAACCACATAGTTGGTTATCAAATCCAGCATCCTAGATTGGATCCATGCACTTTTCTACCCTCAAATGAGATTCTTCAGCTTGCCTCTTGGCTTTGTATCATATCCAGAAGGATTGGACTGCCTTACACCTGCAACGGAGAGGAAGGAGTTACTTGGTTTTACTAGCACAGCAGAGGGAGAGGAATGGGGGAGTAGAGGAGACCACTACTGGGAAGGATCAGGAGCTACCCATGCCAAAACGCAGTTATCATGTTTGTCCCAGACCAATCTTGGGCTTCTCCATTTGTTGGCTTTATTTGATCCTCTTCTTTCTCTTGAAGGTTTAAGTTCAACCATATTCTGTCAACTGTTCCAGTTTCAGTGGAATCTTGTATTTCTGGTTCATTATAACAAATTGTTCTCTCAAATCCAACCAGGACTTTCTCCTTATTTTGGGCTCCTTTAGATACTACAGCTGTTTCAATGATGTATTGATGTACCCCTTGTATAGTTCAGAGTCATTCCTGGTTGTATTAAATCAAGATGGTCCTTGAACTCTGGCATAATTTGCCTTGCTGTTTGAAGTGAAGGAAAAGAATATCCTGGCCACCCCTAACCAAGTCTCTTGCCATTGAGCTGGCCACGAGGCATCCTAAACTACTGGGAGGTGGTGTGCTCATTAGGAGCCGGGAGGAAAATTTTGGTCAGGACAACCTGAACTTGGATCCTTACTATTTGAGATGGGACAGCTGAGGAAACCCAGGGGAATTGAATAGTAACTAAGCAGAGCTAAATCCCCCAGCTCAACACTCTCCGTCTTTTCCAGTGCTAAAGCATAAGGACTTCACTATGCAACAAGAAGAGTTGGATGTTGGGGTCTCCCTCCCCCCAGAGGAGGCCGATGCTCAGTTGAAGTCCTCAGCCAAAGAGGTGACCACTATAGCCTTGGTCCCCTTTTTCTGCCTTTTCTGTGCCTCCTACCTCAAAGGAATTTGTCCCCTTTGGAGGAGCTCTGCCATATGAGCTGTGGGCGCTCCAGCCTCACCTGCCACTCATTGCAGCTCTTGTAGTGTCCTGAGGCCTATTACCACTGCCATTCTCGGTCCATGGTAAGTATAACAGGTAGAATAGGGTGAGTAATACTTCAAGTAGATGTGACCAGTAGACAGCTCCTGTGGACTGAAATGTCATGCACACCAGGGGGAAAAAGCAGTGGGTCTTCAGGATTGGAGATATCTCAATGCGTGGGTTGTTCTGGAGCCTGATTACTGAAGAGTTTGACCTTTCTAACTTGGGAGAAACATTCAAACATATTATTTAATAAGTAGAGCACATAGGATGATTTACACAACCCTGATGAGAGATGATAGACTAGGGGGGTAAGGCCCCAGCTATCCACCTAACACTCAGTTAGAGCCTTAATGGCAGTGTATCCTCTCAGGTTTCCTGGGGCCTTTTTAGGCCCTGCAGCAACTGAGTGGCACATACTGGGAAAGACTTCGGAGGCAGGCAAGGAGCCCAGAGGGACTGGAACCTGAAGAGAATGCCTGGCCTGGTACTACTACAGGTCCCAGTCTTTTACTACCTGGAGCTACCCTTCTCACTGATTCTCTAGTGAATATGAGAAGGGCAAAAGGGCTGGGCGCGGTGGCGCACACTGTAATCCCAGCACTTGGGAGGCCAAGGCAGGAGGATCGCAAGTTTAAAGCCAGCCTCAGCAACTTAGGGAGGCCCTAAGCAACTCAGTGAGACCCTGTCTCTAAATAAAATACAAAATAGGGCTGGGGATGTGGCTCAGTGGTGGAGTGCCCTGGGTTCAGTCCCTGGTACC
>JAJEJO010051541.1:0-11997 GCA_020662805.1 Glaucomys volans
CAAGTGGGTTTCATCCCAGGGATGCAAGGTTGGTTCAACATCCGGAAATCAATCAATGTAATTCACCACATCAACAGACTTAAGGTCAAGAACCACATGATTATTTCAATAGATGCAGAGAAAGCATTTGATAAAATACAGGACCCCTTCATGCTCAAAACACTAGAAAAAATAGGGATAGTGGGGACATTCCTTAACATTGTAAAGGCCATTTATGCCAAGCCCACAGCTAACATCATTCTAAATGGAGAAAAAATGAAAGCATTCCCCCTGAGAACTGGAACAAGGCAGGGATGCCCTCTTTCGCCACTACTATTCAACATTGTTCTTGAAACTCTAGCCAGAGCAATTAGACAGACCAAAGAAATTAGAGGAATACGAATAGGAAAAGAAGAGATCAAACTATCCCTATTTGCTGATGACATGATTCTCCATCTAGAAGATCCTAAGAATTCCACCAGAAAACTACTGGAACTCATTAATGAATTTAGCAATGTAGCAGGATATAAAATTAATGCTCATAAATGTAATGCATTTTTATTTTACAAAAATTTGTTTCGGAGTCATAAGTCTGACCTGAGTCTGGTTGAGACCTACAAGTGTTTCTGACCTCCATCATAAGCAGACTTGACCTCTGTATGTTTTTTATTGTTTTGTTCCTAGTATGGTTATTATGAATTTCTGCTCAGGAACCTTATCCAGAGTTCCCAATTCTACACTTCCAGCTGGCAAAGTGGAGTTAGTCCAGACCTGCAAAGAAGACAAACTTCAACTGAGGTGCAAAGGATGTTGCTAAGTGCCCCTAATCACCAGGATGGTTATCCAAATTGCTTAAAATGAAAGAATTCTTAACCATGGGCAATGTTCACCTCAAAATATTCTTTTTTATTTAATTTTAATTCATTGAACACAAATGGAGTACAGCTATTGTTTCTCTGGTTGTACACAAAGTAGAGTCACACCATCTGTGCATTCATACATGTACACAGGGCAATGATGTCTGTCACACATTCTGTTTTTTGTTCTTCTCCTTTTAATGCTACGCATCCTATGTATAAGAATATTTTGATGCAGGGTGGAGGGGGGGCAAGAATCAAAACATTCTTATATATTTTATAAGGATTATATATTTTAATGCCTAGCATTAAAAAGAGAAGAAGAACAGAAAGGAATACAAGACCAAAAGTTATCAAAAATAAAAATGAAGGACTGGTGAAAAATAGAATGTCTGGTAGTCCATTTTCAGGGTTCAATATTTAGACTTAATTGGGATATAAGATCCAATCCTGGACGTTGAGAACTTTCCTACCTGTCTCCAATCATGGACATTAAAATATAGCTTTTCCCTTTGCCCTCACCAATTTCAAAATTAGTCAAACACATAAATTAGTAGCCGAAGCTCCTCCTATCAGAACAAGGGCAGGACTGTGCTGGGATAAAATCAGGTGGACTGTCTGCCAATGACTGCACAAGGATGGCATGCAGATTAGTCCCCAGGGTATGCTCAGTAGCACACCATTCTGAAGAAACCAAGTCAGGTTTGTCTTGCCAAGCTACTTCTGGTCAGGTGTTTGACAACTTGGGGAACCCCAGTATTCCTGGCACTGTATGGAAGAGATGATGACTGTTTTTCTTTAGTTGTCCCTATGGTAACAGAATGTCCAAGCCACACAAGATCCAGATGCAGATAATTACACTCTCCTTCCACACAAATAGTGACAATTTCTCCCAAATGCTGATGTTGTCGGAGTCCATGGTAATAATGTGAGAATGAACTGCTCCTGGGACAGGGAAACCTGTAGACTCTGCACTCACTTGAATATGCTGTAATATTTGAGCTGGGATCAGCATTGTGCAGCTGTAGATCCAGCCACTCAGGAGGCTGAGGGAGGAGAATTACATGAGCTCAGGAATTCAAGACTAGTCTCTGCAACAGAGCAAGATTTCATCTCAAAGACAGAAAACAAGATTTGAATATTTTCTGGTACACAGAAATTTTTACTTACAATGAGGGAGTCAAAAAGTGCAATCCATGCCTAATATTGTTTCTTGGGTTAGAGTAGACATTTCAAGAGTCAGGGGAAAAAGCAGCATCCTGGGTTTTTGGATGAGTGACCTTGGGTGTTTGCCACAGTATCCCCAGGAATGCAGCTGGAAACTTCCCATGCTAATCCAGAAGGAAGGTGATGGGTTGTGTTGTCCTCCAGGGGTTGATCAATTCTGCCACTGAAAAGTTTTCACATTGACCTTCTGTGGTTCAATCCAGAAACCTGACTAGTTTAGTTAAGGCTACATTGCTGTAGGGCAAAACATAGCTGCCTGCCATACAGCTGCATTTCTGAGATGGAAGGATGCAGGACTGGGGATGGCATTTTAGTCACTGTTTTTTTGTAGCATTTGCTGTAACTCCAATGAGTCATTTCAAAATCATGGCCATTTTTCTAGCACCAATACTGATCATTGTCTAAGTACTGGAAGCCCAGGTCCTGCAGCCTGGCTCTCAGGGTTCAATCCTGACTTTCTCTATATATTTCCTCTGGAATTCACTCGCCTGATTTATCTGGGTCTTAGCCTCCTCCACTGTAACGTGTGGATAGTAACACTACTATCTTCACAGCACTACTGTGTTAATATAGTGTTGATATATACAAGTTATTTATATACACACAGGTGTAGCTGTTACTCTTATTTTGTCATTATGGCATGCTTGGTAAATTTGCATACCATCATTTTGCAGGGGCCGTTCTAATCTCTGTACCCTGCCAATGTCAGGATACATGTTGCCAAAGTACACTATTGTCCGTTCACAATCACATTGTAACCCCAAAGAGATATTCTGAAAGACTTAGGCTAAAAGTCTTAGGCCACAAGTTCAGGGACACTGGGCCAATAGAAGGAGAACTGGGATATGGTTTAGATCATCCGTTTCCAAGATATCTGAGCTGTCTCCTGTACTCTGACTCCTCATAACCTGCTACTTCCGTTTCTACCCTCACTATGGATTTATCATTCAAGTTAAAATAAAATAAGATTGACATAAATTAAAATACAAAATTCAATTGAAAGAAATACATGGAGAATTAATGGTACAATTAGGATTAGGAAAACTCCTGGAGTTAACATGGAGGGAATTTCATTATCCTATTTTCTGCTGGAATAAAATAAATGAATCATAACACTAGTTATATTAGGTACCTAAAGAAAAATGTACCTAAACAGGATTTTTCTCTTGCTATGATTAAACAAAATAATTCTTTCAAAAAACATTTTTTTTCTTTTTTTTATTTACTTATTGATTCATTGAACACACATGGAATACAGCTATTGTTTCACTGGTTGTACACAAAGTAGAGTCACACCATCGGTGCGTTCATGCATGTACACAGGGCAATGGTATCTGTCACACACTCTGTTATTAATTTTACCCCCCACCTGCCCCCACCCCTCCCTTACCTCTATGCTAGCTATCTTTCCTCCATTCTTGCCACCTTTCCCCCCCACATTATGCATCATCATTCATTTATCAGAGAGACCATTCGGCTTTTGGATTTTGGGGATTGGCTGATCTCACTTAACATAACAGTTTTCCAACATCATCCATTTACCTACAAATGCCATAATTTTATTCTTCTTTATGGCTGAGTAGTATTCCATTGTGAATGTATAGCACAGTTTCTTTATCCATTCATCTACTGAAGGGCATCTAGGTTGATTCCATAATCTAGCTATTGTGAATTGAGCAGCTATGAACATTGATGTGGCTGCATCACTGTAGTAATCTGATTTTAAGTCCTTTGGGTATAAGCCAAGGAGTGGGATAGCAGGGTCAAATGGTGGATCCATTCCAAATTTTATAAGGAATCTCCACACTGCTCTCCAGAGTGCCTGCACCATCTTGCACTCCCAGCAGCAGTGTATGAGTGTACCCTTTTCCCCACATCCTCGCCAACACCTGTTGTTGCCTGTGTTCTTAATAAAAGACATTCTAATTGGGGTAAGATGAAATCTTAAGGTGGTTTTGATTTGCATTTCTCTTATAACAAGGGATGTTGAACATTTTTTCATAAATCTGTTGATTGCTTGTAGATGTTCCTCTGTAAAGTGTCTGTTCATTTCCTTGGCCCATTTATTGATTGGGTTATTAGTGTTCTTGGTGTAAAGATTTTTGAGTACTTTGTAGATTCTTGAGATTAGTGCTCTATCTGAAGTGTGTGTAGCAAAGATTTTCTCCCACTCTGAAGGCTCTCTCTTCACATTGTTGATTGTTTCCATTGCTGAGAAAAAGTTTTTTATTTTGACTCTATCCCAATCATTGATTCGTGCTTTTATTTCTTGCACTTTTGGAGTCATGTTAACGAAATCTGGTCCTAGGCCAACGTGATGAAGATTTGGACCTATTTTCTCTTCTATTAGGTGCAGAGTCTCCGGCCTAATTTCTAGGTCCTTGATCCACTTTGAGTTGACTTTTGTATAGGGCGAGAGATATGGATTTAGTTTCATTTTGCTGCATATGGATTTCCAATTTTGCCAGCAACGTTTGTTGAAGAGGCTGTCTTCTCCAGTGTATGTTTTTGGCTCCTTTGTCAAGTATGAGATACCTGTATTTATATGGGTTTGTCTCTGTATCCTCTATTCTGTACCATTGATCTACCTGTCTATTTTGGTGCCAATACCAACCTGTTTTCATTACTATTGCTCTGTAGTATATTTGAAGACCTGGTATTGCGATACCCCCTGCTTTGCTCTTCTTGGTAAGGATTGCTTTAGCTATTCTGGGTCTCTTATTCCTCTGAATGAATTTCATGATTGCTTGCTCTATTTCTATAAGGTCCGTCATTGGGATTTTAATTGGAATTGCACTGAATTTGTATAGCACTTTTGGAAGTATGGCCATTTTGACAATATTAATTCTGCCTATCCAAGAACATGGGAGATCTTTCCATCTTCTCAGATTCTCCTTGATTTCTTTCTTTAGTGTTCTGTAGTTCTCATTGTACAGGTCTTTCATATCTTTTGTTAGATTGATTCCCAAGTATTTCATTTTATTTGATGTTATTGTGAATGTGGTAGTTTTCCTAATTTCTCTCTCAGAGGATGCATCAATTATGAATAAAAATGCATTGGATTTATGAGCATTAATTTTATATCCTGCTACTTTACTGAATTAATTTATGAGTTCCAGAAGTTTTCTGGTGGAGTTCTTGGGATCTCCTAAATAGAGAATCATGTCATCAGCTAAGAGGCATATTTTGAGCTCTTCTTTTCCTATTTGTATTCCTCTAATTCCTTTGGTATGTCTAATTGCTCTGGATAGAATTTCAAGAACAATGTTGAACAGTAGTGGGGAAGGAGGACATCCCTGCCTTGTTCCAGTTTTCAGGGGAATGCTTTCAATTTTTCTCCATTTAGAATGATGTTAGCGGTGGGCTTAGCATAGATAGCCTTTACAATGTTAAGGAATGTCCCCACTATCCCTATTTTAGATCACTTCTTAATCAAGCACCTCTCAAACATCAGGCCATAGAATATTAAGAGGTTTGAAGTATTCAGTATTTTTTTTAATCGCAGAACGTTTTAAAATTAGTTGCATTACTATGATTATTCTGAATATACTCACTATATTCCAATCTTTTTCTTTTATTAATATTCTTATCACTCTATCTTCCTCTTATATATTCTTTTCCTAGCAGAACCTCTTTTTCTCATGCTAACAGCCTATTTCTTTTAATTTAATCATATGACACAGTATATCAACAGACTCACTTCTTATCTCATTAGTTTTGTCCTATACCCATCCTCATTCTCCATGTCAAACATTAGAAATTGCATTCCTTATTGCAAACTTACTGGTTATGCTGTAGATAATAATTTGAACTCATCTCTGTTTACTAAGACAACACTGTTAATACCTTAATAGGAACTATTTGGATTAAAGACACATATTGTTTATATGGTGTGATGCTAATATTGATCTCTCAATTCAAGGGGAGGTATTAAAAATAGGCTGGAATCCTATAAATCTTTAAGGGGAAACTTCAATGCGTAGGATTTGCACTACTAGAGTGGAAGATACACTAGCAACATGAGAAAACACGGGAAGAAAATGTCCCAAACAAACCCAGAAACTATACCAAAAGTACCCAGTGACAATATGGCAGAAACATTGTCAGAAAGGAAGTTGTACATAATTAAAATGATCTGAGAAGTGAATGAGGAGTCAAGAGAGCAAATGCAGGCAATGCTAAAAGAGCAACGGCAGGAAGCAAAAGATCATTTCAAAAAAGAGAGATTCTGAAAAAAACAAACAGAAATCCTTGAAATGAAGGTTACAATAAACCAAATTGAAAAACTCAATAGAAAGCTTAACCAACATGCTTAATCACTTGGAAGACAGAACCTCAGACAATGAAGACAAAATATTTAATCTTGAAAACAAAGTCAACCAGACAGAGAAGATGGTAAGAAATCATGAACAGAACCTCCAAGAGTTATGGGACATCATGAAAAGACCAAATTTAAGAGTTATTGGGATTGAGGAAGGCACAGAGACACAAACCAAAGGAATGAATAATCTGTTCAATGAAATAATATCAGAAAATTTCCCAAATCTGATGAATGAAATGGAAAATCAAATTCAAGAGGCTTATAGGACACCAAATGCACAAAATCACAACAGATCCACACCCAGGCACATTAAAATGAAAATACCTAACATACAAAATAAAGATAGAATTTTAAAGGCTGTAAGAGAAAAACATCACATTACATATAGGGGGAAACCAATAGAAATATCAGCAGATTTCTCAGCGCCAACCCTAAAAGCAACAAGGAACTCAAACAACATATTCCATGCACTGAAAGAAAATGGATGCCAACCAAGAATCTTATACCCAGCAAAACTTACCTTCAGATGTGGAGATGAAATAAAATCATTAAATGATAAATACAAGCTAAAAGAATTTAAAATATAAAGCCTCCACTACAGAAAATACTCAGCAAAATATTCCAAGAGGAAGAAATGAGAAACAACAATGTAAGCCAGCAAAGGGAAGAATTACTCTAAAGGAAAATCCATTTAAGGAAAAATCAAGTAAGATTGAAATCCAAAAACAAGTCAAAATGACTGGGAATACAAGTCATATCTCAATAATAACCCTAAATGTAAATGGTCTAAACTCATCGATCAAAAGACATAGAAAGGAAGATTGGATTAAAAAGAAAGACCCAACAATATGCTGCCTTCAAGAGACTCATCTCATAGATAAACGTACCCTCAGAGTAAAGGTGAAAGTTTGTGAGAAAACATAACATGCACATGGACTTAGAAAAAAGCAGGGCTTTCCATCCTCATTTCTGATAAAGCAGACTTCAAGCCAAAGTTAGTCAGAATGGATAAAGAAGGACATTTCATACTGCTTAAAGGAAGCATAAATCACCAAGACATAACAATCATAAATTTTTATGCACCAAACAATGGTGCATCCATGTATGTTAGTCCAATTCCTCTTGATTCCAGGAACCAAAATAGACCAAACCATAATAAAACTGGGTGACTTTAACACTCCCCTCTCACCGTTGGAGAGATCTTCCAAGCAAAAATTGAAAAAAGAAACCATAGAACTGAATGACACAATTGCTAATTTAGACTTAACAGACATATATAGAATATTCCATCCATCAAAAAGTGAATACACTTCCTTCTCGCAGCTCATGGATCCTTTTCTAAAATAGATCATATGTTATGCCACAAAGATACTCTTAGCAAATACAAAAACATACAGATACTACCTTGTATACTATCAGATCATAATGGAATGAAATTAGATATCAACAACAAAGTTGAAAACAGAAACTACTCCAAGACCTGGAGATTAAATAATATGCTATTGAATGATACATGGATAACAGAAGACATTAGGAGGGAAATTAAAAGATTCTTAGAGGTCAACAAGAACAAAGATACAACATATCAAAATCCCTGGGATACTATGAAAGCAGTGCTAAGTGGAAAATTCATTGCTTGGATGGCACTTGAGAAAAGAATGAAAAGCCAACAAATCAATGACCTCACATTACACCTCAAAGGCCCAAAAAAGAGGAACAGATCATCACCAAAAGTACTAGAAGACAGGAAATAATCAAAATCAGAGGTGAAATCAATGAAATTGAAACAAAAGAAGCAATTCAAAAAATTGAAAAACAAAAAGTTGTTTCTTTGAAAAAATAAACAAAATTGAAAAACCCTTAGACATGCTAACAAAGAGAAGGAGAGAGAAACTCCAAATTACTAAAATTCGTGATGGAAATGGAAATATTACAACAGACACAATTGAAATACAAAACATAAAAAGAAGTTTCTTTGAAAATTTATACTCCAACAAAATAGAAAACCTGGAAGACATCAACAGGTTCCTAGAGGCATATGAGCCACCTAAACTGAATCGGGAGGACATACACAACTTAAATAGATCAATTTCAAGCAATGAAATAGAAGAAGTCATCAAGAGACTACCAACAAAGAAAAGTCCAGGACCAGATGGATTCATAGCCGAGTTCTACAAGACCTTCAAAGAAGAGCTCATTCCAATACTCCTCAAAGTATTTCATGAATTAGAGAAGGAGTGAACCCTTCCAAACTCATTCTATGAAACTAATATCACCCTGATACCAAAACCAGAGAAGGGCACATCAAGGAAAGAAAATTTCAGACCCATATCTCTAATGAACATAGATGCAAAAATTCTTAACAAAATTTTAGCGAATTGCATACAAAAGCATATTAAAAAGATAGTGCACCATGATCAAGTGGGTTTCATACCAAGGATGTAAGGTTGGTTCAACATCCGGAAATCAATCAATGTAATTCACCACATAAACAGACTTAAAGTCAAGAACTACATGATTATTTCAATAGATGCAGAGAAAGCATTTGATAAAATACAGCACCCATTCATGCTCAAAACACTAGAAAAAATAGGGATAGTGGGGACATTCCTTAACATTGTAAAGGCTATCTATGCTAAGCCCACAGCTAACATCATTCTAAATGGAGAAAAATTGAAAGCATTCCCCCTGAGAACAGGAACAAGGCAGGGATGCCCTCTTCCACCACTACTATTCAACATGGTTCTTGAAACTCTAGCCACAGCAATTAGACACACCAAAGGAATTAGAGGAATACGAATAAGAAAAGAAGAGCTCAAACTATCCCTATTTGCTGATGACGTGATTCTCTATTTAGAAGACCCTAAGAATTCCACCAGAAAACTTCTGAAACTTATAAATGAATTCAGTAAAGTATCAGGATATAAAATTAATGCTCATAAATCTAATGCATTTTATTAGTAAGAGATGCATCTCCTGAGAGAGAAATTAGGAAAACTACCACATTCGCAATAACCTCACAAAAATTAAAATACTTGGGAATCAATCTAACAAAAGAAGTGAAAGACCTCTACACTGAGAACTAAACTAGAACACTAAAGAATGAAATTAAAGAGAATCTGAGAAGATGGAAAGATCTTCCATGTTCTTGGATAGGCAGAATTAATATTGTCAAAATGGCCCTGCTACCAAGAGCACTAGACATATTCAATGCAATTCCAGTTAAAATCCCAATGACAGCCCTCAGAGAAACAGAGCAAGCAATCATGAAATTCATTTGGAAGAATAAGAGACCCAAAATTGCTAAAGCAATTCTTAGGAAGAAGAGCGACGCAGGGGGTATCACAATATCAGACCTTCAACTATATTACAGAGCAATATTAACAAAAACAGCATGGTATTGGTACCAAAATAGACAGGTAGATCAATGGTACAGAATAGAGGACACAGAGACAAACCCACATAAATATAGGTATCTCACACTTGACAAAGGAGCCAAAAACCTACAATGGAGAAAAGACAGCCTCTTCAACAAATGGTGCTGGGAACACTGGTCATCCATATACAGTAAAATGAAACTAAATGCATATCTCTCACCCTGTACAAAACTCAACCCAAAATGGATCAAGGACCTAGAAATTAGACCAAAGACCCTTCACATCATAGAATAGAAAATAGGTCCAAATCTCCATCATGTTGGCCTAAGACCAGATTTCCTTAACATGACTCCCAAAGCACAAGAAATAAAAGAAGGAGTCAATGATTGGGATAGAGTCCAACTAAGAAGCTTTTTCTCAGCAGAGGAAACATTCAGCAATGTGAAGAGAGAGCCTTCAGAGTGGGAGAAAATCTTTGCCACACATACTTCAGATAGAGCACCAATCTCCAGAATCTACAATGTACCTTTACACCAAGAACACTAATAACCCAATCAATAAATGGGCCAAGGAAATGAACACTTTACAGAACATGATCTACAAGCAATCAAAAGATTTATGGAAAAATATTCAGAGAAATGCAAATCAAAACCACCTCAAAATTTCATCTTACCCCAATTAGAATGTCTTTTATTAAGAATACAGGCAACAACCATTGTTGGTGAGGATGTGGGGAAGAGGGTACGCCCATACATTGCTGATGGGATTGCAAGTTGTTGCAGCAATCCCACCAGCAATGAAGATTGGAAAGCAGTGTGGAGATTCCTTAGAAAATTTGGAATGGATCCACCATTTGACCCAGCTATCCCACTCCTTGGCCTATACCAAGGAGTAGTACCAAAGGACTACTATTTTAAGTACCAAAGGACTTAAAATCAGATTACTACAGTGATGCAGCCACATCCATGTTCATAGCTGCTCAATTCACAGTAGCCAGATTGTGGAACCAATCTAGATGCCCTTCAATAGATGAATGGGTAAAGAAACTGTGGTCTATATACACAATGGAATATTACTCAGCCATAAAGAAGAATAAAATTATGGCATTTGCAAGTAATTGGATGATATTGGAGACTGATATCGTAAGTGAGATTAGCCAATCCCCAAAATCCAAAGGCTGAATGGTCTCTCTGATAAGTGAATGATGATGCATAATGTGGGTTGGAAGGGAGGCAAGAATGGAGGAAGGATAGATTGCACAGAGGGAAGGGAGGGGTGGGGTCTGGTTTGGGTGGTAAGATTTGGAACAGTAAGAGACAGACTTCATTGCCTTGTGTACATGTATGAATGCACAGATGATGTGACTCTACTTTGTGGACAACCAGAGAACCTATAGCTGTACTCCATTTGTGTTCAATGGATCAAAATTAAAGAAATTTTTAATAAAGTTAACTGGTTAAGTTGGGTTTTTCTGCAAGCAGTGACCTTTCATGTCACCAAAACTATGTCAGCACAATGTAGATTTATGAGCTTCAGGTATTTTTCCCAGAATAAACACTGAATGTATGAGGCAGTTGGGGCTCTGGATGGAGCTCTGTGGTACAGCACTTGCCCAGCACTCATGAGGGCCTGGGGGTGTTCCAAGCACCATATGAAAGAAGGAAGTAATCAACACAAAAATTGTTGGTGTTTTGAAAAGAAAATTAAGATTGATGGGGGATACAAGGTTGAAGATTAGAGTGAGGCAGCCTTACTCCTTGCTCTGCTACCCAGAACTCAGGCTGTGGAAATAATGCTTTCCCTGAGACTTAAGGTGTCCTTTCCCTGAGACTCGAAGGACAGTTTGCCACAGCAAAATCAATGACTCTTCAACTCATTAAATGGATCTAAAAGGAAGTCTTCCTGAGTTTATTAATTGTCAGTGGTGAGCAATCTAGGAGCCATCTTGGACCTGCATGTGGTGGAGCCAATGTGAACTGGAAACCCAGTTCCATGAGTTCAAAGCAAGGTCCACAAGTACCTACCTGAACCTAGCAAAGCCTTAACCGAGTCTAATAAACCCATGGAAAATCAGAAACAGAGCATTTGTCCTAGGAGAACAGTGAGGCTAGAGAGAACACAACTCTGCCCAAGTCTGTGAATCCTGAGAGTCTCAGAGGCTAACAAAGTCGAAATTGTAGTTCAGGAAATTTGAGGAGTAAGTGTGAGGCCACTGGAAATCAACATGGTTGACCAA
>JAJEJO010051542.1:496-18245 GCA_020662805.1 Glaucomys volans
AGTTCCCAAGTAAAGGCCTCAACCTCTCCAGGCTTTGATAGGCCTTGTTAAGGGAACGACTTCTCAGTTCTTCCACCTGGTGAAAGATTGAGTTCTGTTCTGTATTAATCTCATTTTGGTACTTATTTTGTTTCTCTCTCATAGAAGCACCCACCCCAGATGATTTTTCCAACCTGCTCTTCCCAAGCAGACTTCTGCTCCTCATTGACCAGATTTCTGAAAGGAACTTCTAACTGCTTCCCCAGATTCTGCCCCCTTCCAGCTCGAAGCAGCAAGAGTGGTCAGTGCCCCTCTCCCTAATTAAGGACAGGCAGTTAGTGTAAAATAAGAAATTTGGTCAAACTGAGGAATGGAACCCATCAGTGTCTGGGAAGTTGGAAACTGAAAAACCACTAGTTTCCTAAACAAGGATTTGTTAATGTGGATAAGACCAGTGGGGAATGTTATACTTCCCAGTAATATTCTCCAGTGCCATCTAGAGAGAGTCAGCCCCACCCTAATCCCCCCTCCCTATAGACCAACACTAAACCCTCCCTCCCTGTAGCCCAGGCCTAATCCCTCCCGTGCCCTGTAAAACTTGGGAGCAGAAAAACTATCATGCAATTTCCCGGCATCCTGCTTTTAGGAGTAAGGGCAATCATCGCTGGCCAGCTAAAATAAAGGCTTCTTTTGGCTTTACGTGATTGGCTTGGATGATTTTATTTTCTTTGGGTACAACAATATCAGCTTTCCAATTAAAAACAAATCCAACACACATCCATCCATCTTCCAGGGACATTTGTGTAGCCTGGCCTGTGTGAGTCTCCACACCCGGGCTTTGCTGTTAGTTCACAGATGTGCTTGAGGATCCTGTGAAATGCAGATGATCCCCTCACAGTGCAGATGAAGAGACTGAGGTTCAGAGAGGCTATGCTGCTGTCTCAAGGTTCCTCTGTGGCTCAAGGAAGGGCTGGATTTGAACTCCAGTCTGATTCTGAGGTCTCTTCTCCTCTGACGTGGAGTGAGACAGAGGGGACACACATGTGCAGGAAATAACATTCCTTGGGTGCTTCTGAATTTGACTAAAGGGAGAGCAGGAAATGATCCAGGTCAGGGACAGGAGATGTGCAGCCTCAAAGGTGAAGGCTGGGGACTCCTACCTACCCTCTGAGCAGCAATTAGTCCTCCCCCTTACCTTTGAAAAAAAAATGACATTTTTGGTTAAGTCTGTCTGGTGATGATGGGAGGGCTGGTGGTGGCCTGGTCAAACTCAGGATCCTTAGGCTGACAAGGTCCATTATCTCATCAATTGATAATGCTGGAAAGTCCCCTTAATTACAGGTTTCTCAAAATCTTGTATCTCTTTGCTTAATCTATTTATTGGTGGCTAATTAACAGTACACAGGTCGATCTGTATGTTTTCAGGAAATCTGGGAGTGACCGACCTGGCAGGGAGTCTGGTCTGGGGAGTGACATCCTGGGCACATTGGGGGACCCTGTGGATTAAGATCTCACAGCCCTCTGGGAGCCTCCTTGATCCCAGCTTTTCTTCCTCCTACCCCACCCCTCTCAAACTGTACTCAGCCAGTAGCACAGGTGTGTTCTGAGACTTCTGTTGCCATGGGGGGCATTTCCACCCCTTTTCAGGACAGGAAGATTCACTGGGTGTTCTTCCCTTGGTGTGGGTGGCTTCACTTATGGGAATTATGAATCCAGCAGCTGTGAATCTGTGTCCCGTGTGTGCTCATTTCTCTCACTGTTGGGGGTCAGGGCTACCATGGGGGCAATGACAGCAGAGTCACAGGTTCGGGACTCCAGGGCACCCCCAAGTCCATGGGGACCAGCAAGAGGGAAGACGGACTGGAGAGGGGCGTTGGGAAGCACCAGGGAGTCTCATCATCCATTGAAACCCAGAGCTTTGGGTTGAATCTTCCCCCAATGAAGTGAGTTCAAGTCCTGACCCCAAACCCTCTGAAAGTGACTGCGAAGCAGGTAGGGTCTGCACCATGGAATCGGGTGAGTAGGAGGTCATGCAGGATTCGAGTGGGCCCTAAACCCATGGCCTAGTGTCCTTATGCCAGGAGGGAATTTGACACAGAGACACAGAGATAGCCGTGGGACAATGGAGGCCAGGACTGAGTCATGCTGACAGCAGCCAAGGAACATTGAGGATCACCAGAAACCACCAAGAGCTGGAAGAAGCAACATGGATTCTATCTCAGATTTCAGAGGCGCAAGGCCCAGCCCACACCTGAACTAGGACCTGGCTTCCAAGAGTCTGGAGGATCCTCCCTCCCCAGGGCCTGCCTCCCCCAGGCCCTGCCATAGCTGCTGTCTCCAGTAACCCTGTGGAGGGGTGTTGGTCATGCAGCTCCCAAGGACAGGGACCCCTGAGGTTGCACATGCCCAGGATTGGCCTGCCCGCCTTCCCATTCCCTAATCTCCATCCCTGCATTGTTTCTCTATCCCTCCCTCCCATCTCTCCTCTCTTCCTCCTTCCCCTCTTTCTCTTTCCCACTGTAACTGCCCTGGTGATGAACACACTGATTGAGACGTTTTGGGGCACACTCACCAGGACAGCTCAGAGGAGCACTGAAGTTGTGGTGTGGACTCCGAGCTAAGGGTTCATCAACTGTTTCAACTTTATTGTCTCTTTCTTTTCTGACTGTAAAAAGAGTTTGTGCACTTTGTGGGGTGGGGAACACTTAACATACAGTGAAGTTTAAAGAAAGAAACTAAAACAGAGGTAGCATTGTCAATACCCAACTTTCCCCACAGCTTTTTGCCTGGGTGAACACAGAGGACTGTGATGGAGACCCTGCTCATGCTGAGCACATCCACAGCTGTCAATCAATCTGTGCATTTTCTTTCTCTCTCTCTCTCTCTCTCTCTCTCTCTCTCTCTCTCTCTCTCTCTTTTTTTTCTTTTGTGGTGCTGGGGATTGAACTCAGGGCCTCATGCTTGCAAAGCAAGCACTCTACCAACTGAGCTTTATCCCCAGCCCCAATCTGTGCATTTTCTAGCTGTGATCCTATCAGGTGCAGCTTTGCATTATAGGTTTCTAACTTAGAATTCAGCATTTGTGGTCTCTAAGGAGGACAGATTAGCTCAACAGGAGCAGTGCACAGTTTAAGCAATTGTCTGTCTTGTGCATTGATCCCTTGCTTCCTTTCCCGTCTCCGGCCATGCTGAGCTGGGCATTCTCCCACCATCTCTGGTGATTCTGTGCTACTGGATAAAAGAATTGAAGTTGGAATGGAAACACTGAAGCAGGTGGAGAGGAGGTGACAGATTAGAGTGCAGAGCTCAGCTCAGAACCTTCCCCAGTCTACATCCCATTGGTCAGCTCGGACTGACAAGTGGAGTGGCCAATGGCAGTTCTGCCCACAATGTCATCTCTGAGGTCCTAGATGGGGTCCTTAGACTTCTAGGACCCTCCATCTTCCAAGTTCCCTCTCCTGACTGTCCCTGCCAGAGGCACCCTGACCCCTTCCAGTTCAGTTGCTCCCAGTTGGGACTCTGAGCTGTTCTCCATCACTGTCCACTCACCTCTTGCTGGTCTGGGGTAGTCCTCCAGGTCACAGGTCATGTAGCCCGATTCTTCCTAGGGGGACAAATTAAGGAAGAGGTCAGGTCCCAGGTTCATAAGTCCTGGGCAGATTGAGAGATGAAGGGGAAAAACTTCTTACCAAGCCCCATCTCAAGGGACCCTAGGAGCTGGAGGGGAGGAATTTGTGGGCTTACCCTCTACACCAAGAATCCTCAACATTCCCAGACTTTCCTTTTTAATTTCCAATTCTCTTACCATCAGAAAAAAAACGAACATGATCCAACCTGGATTGTATACATCCTTATCCAAATGCAGTTGAAAAATAGTTTTAACACTGTTTTTATAGAGGAGGGACGGGGACGCAGGCCCCTGGTTGTGGGTTCCCTATTTCACTCCAGACTCCAGCACCTGTGAATTTGGAGCTGCCTGTTCACAGGAGGCATCTGGCCTCAGGGGGGGTCCCCAACCCTGCTCAGCTGAATGCCTTGAGACCTTGTGTCTTCTGAGACCTGACTTGCAGATGGACAGGAAGCCCCCTTTCTCACCCCTGACCCCCCAATCTCCTGGCCTTCCCTTGCTCTGCTCTTTCTCCCGTGTCCTGCACACTCTCAGTCTCTTCCCAAGCTGTCCTCCACTGTGTTAAGGATGGTTCTGTCTCCACTGGGGTATTCTCTTTTCCCACGCAACATAAATTCTCAAGGAGTGCTGGGGGAAGGGATAGTTTGTGGTTGTCCCTTTATATTGTTTATTGATTAAAAACATTTTTTTATTCTTTAAAACATCTCATCTAATTTACCTACAGCAACTGTCCAACAGAACTTTGTGCAATGATACAAAAGTCCTATATCTGCATATCCAGTGTGATAGCCCCTGGCTCCGCGTGGCTGCAAGCACTCGACTGACTGTGTGATTGAGGAACTGAATTCTTTGCTTATTTTATTTTAAGTCATTTTCAATTTAAATTGCCACATACGGCTCGTGTCTCCCATATTTTCAATTGAAGTCTTAGATCCTCCTTTAAGGTAGTATAAATTAAATTGAGTGTTAAAGAAGCCAGTACTAAAATCTTTTAAAATGTGTATCCTTTATAATAGATGACCTTTCAAACAATTTTGATCTCAAGGTTTATATTTCAGTTAGGTTTTAATTTAGTTTATATTTTAAAATTAAGGTTTATTCAGTGAAGAATTTCAGTGTATTGGATACCGAGGTCCTCTTGAGAGCCCTTGGAGACTGAACTGAGATGGGACATGCCGGTCCCAGGTGACACGGACTGGCCCTGGGACACCTGGGCTGAACCAGCCCTAAGAAAGGGGGCAATAAAACACCATGTCCCTGAGGCCCCCACACCTCACCAACTTAGGGGAGCACAGAGAACAAGCCTAGTGGGGAGGTCCGGATACACATCACCAGCACTCTGTGACCCCTGCTCCCAGTGACTGTCCTCAGTGCCCTCCTCTCTGCCCAACAGTTCAGCAGCCATTGCATCACACCAGTGAGATGACCTAACAGACCATGACTACATGTGATCTGTCCCTGTAATAGCCCAGGCTTACTGACCCTCACAGCCCTGCAGCTGCTTCTTTCACCTCATACTAGGTCCACTTTAGCCTGGAAGCACATAGGGCAAAGGATTCTGGGAATGCAGTTCCAGCATGGCCAAGCTGACAGTGTAAAACCTCCACAGACATCTCCACACAGGTCTTCACGAAGCCACTTATGAGTGGACCTTTCAGTACAGGATGCAAGAAGATTAAACAGGCTCATTTGACCTTTCCCCTATCAGCTATTACCGCTGGGGCTGCTGTTCCAGCATCCATTGCTGCACATCAAGCCAGGCATGACTCACTGGATTGTGTCTCCACCTGTGAGCCGGCAGGATCCTGGCTGGGCAGCTTCCCAGCCAATTTGGCTCTGGGCTCTTTCAGGCAGCTGCATTGAGATGGTGGCCTTTGCCAGGGTTGGGTGTCTGACACCTCCATGCTCCTCCACGTGGACTTCTCCAGAAAAGGGCCCAGGTGTTTTAGACAGATGTCCAGGGATCCATGGGGCCGGGTGGAGGCTGCCAGACCTCCTCAATGTCAGAACCTCTCACCCTCCACATTCTGTTGGCCAGAGCAGCCATGGGTTCCATTCACACATAAGAGGTTGTTGAACACCCTCTTGTGATAAGAGGAACACCTTGTTTGTATGGGAATTGTTTGGGGTTGTGTCTGGAGAAGGTTTCCTACACCTGTCCATCAGTTGCCCTGTCTACCTCCAAGGACCATACACCTCTCAGTCAGGGATGTAGGGACTGACGTGCTGACTCCCTGACTCCAGACTCTTGCTCAGGATCCTCTGCAGAGCTGCAGACGTCTCCTAAGTCAGAATCCCCAGAACCAGAGCCAGAGTCTGTCCAGAGCAGAGGCAGCGCCCCCTATGAGCAGTGCCCCGGCCCCTGCTGGGCCAGTGTGGGAGTGGTCTCATCAGGAGCTGCCTGAGGACTTCCAGTAGAGTGGGAGCTTCAGAGGTGTTGGGAATTCAGTCCAGGAATTCTCTTTGTCTCAGCATCGCCTCTGTAGATGCTGCTTCTACATAACCTTCAGGTCTGCTAGAAGTCCCCACCATGTCTACACTGCCTATTCCTCCCTGGGAATTCACCACTCAAGAAGAGCAAGATCCCAACCATCCCTGGGTGTGCTTGCCCCATCTCAGCCACCTGTTCTGTAGCACTGGAATTGTCCTGGGTCTTGTGTGTCTCCCAATAGACTTTGCTGTCCTTCAAGGAAACCACTGATCTGTCCTCTTCACCCCTTTGCTGGAGACCTCAAGGCTCAGCGTGAATGTGCCCCACCTGACTGCTGAATGAAGCTTCTTCCTTGTCCCGTGGGACAGACTGGACAGTTCTTCTCTCCCAAACTAATGTACCTCTCCTTTCCCAGCCCAACCAGTCCTTGGCAGACAGGGGGATGAAGTGGCTCCCCACAGAGACAAGAAGCAAAAGAGGGGATTCACTTGGTTTCTGAGTCCATTTGGGCTGTGAGGGCCAGATACCAGAAACTGGTGGCTTATAAACAGCAGAAGTTTTTGTCTTACAGTTCTGGAGGCTGGGAGCCTGCAGCCAAGTTGGGGCAGATTCAGTGTCCGGGGAGAAAAAGGGTTCTCATCAACTATGCTCCCTCATTGTGTCCTCCTGAGGCAGAAGGGGCAAAGCAGCTCCCTTGGGTCTCTTCTGTAAAGACTCTAATCTCATTCATCAGGGCTCTGCCCCTAATCCCTTCCCAAGAACCCTGCCTCCTGTTACCATCCCCTTAGCAGGTAGGACTTCAACACATGAACTTTGGAGGGACACAGACATTCAGACCATAGTGTTTGCCACTCTGACCTGGTATCTTCTTCTGAAATTGGGGAAGCAGAGCAAGAGGGCCTCCCCAGCTCTCAGGAATGGAGAGTCATGAGTTCCTCTTTTCCATGCAAATTCTCTGTGGCTTCCTCTTTTGTACCCCGTGGCTTGGGGCCCCCAAGAAGACCACCAGCGACCTCGATCAATGCAAGCAACAAAGAGTCATTTATTAGCAAGCTCGAGCTTGGACCTCTGCGCACTTGGCAACCGGTGACGCTAAGAGGCCCCGAGCTCAGATTTAGCAGGATTTTTATAATGAAAGATAAGCAGGTTTTCAGTGTTCTTTTGAATTGGTATGTCAGCAAAGTTTGCTTCCTGGGCTAGCCTGACTGCTAGAGGACGGAAGGTCCTGCGGATAAGATAAGGGAGGGAACATTCTGAAGTTTTTGCCTTTTTTTTTTTTCTTTTTGCAAGCACAAAGAGCAGTCTGAGAAACACCTCTTATCTGCACAAGCCCAACCATTTTCTTTCTTTTCATTCCCCCCTTTTCCTAGAACATTTGGAGAGCCAATCTTGGGTCTCTATAGGGTTAACTCCTGTTGCATGACAGGCTGATATTGGGCTCTTAGTACCATTAGCTGCACCGTATTTATTCTCTCTCTAATAAAAGTAATTAATCTATTAATTATACATGGTCCTATAGTTAAAGCTAGTAGCAACAATATTAGGGGTCCCATTATAGCGGATACTAGAGTAGTTAACCAGGGGGAAAAGTTAAACCAGGATTCAAACCAGCTTTGGTTAGCCTCTCGTTCTTTTTTTCTGTTTGCTAGTCCTTCTTTAACTTTTGCCATATTATCTTTGATTATTCCAGAGTGATCTATATAAAAACAACATTCTTATCCTAGGGTAACACATAAGACTCCTTGTTGTAAAAATATCAAGTCTAAACCCCTTCTATTCTGTAAAACCACTTCAGCTAGGGAAGTTAAAGATTGTTCCAAATGAGAAATTGAATCTTCTTAACGCTCTATGTCTGCATCTATTGCTGCCCTTAGATTGGAATAATGTCGGTTCTGAGTGACCAGGGATGCTACTCCAGTTCCTAATCCTCCTAAGCTAGCCCCGAGCAGCAGGCTAAGAGTTAGAGTGGTAATAGGTTCTCGCTTTTGTTGAGTGGGGCCCTGACTTAGACTCCATCCTTGTTCAATCATAGTCATAAAACTCTGGTGCTCATGGTAGATTAGCCGGAACTAACCTGACGAGAACACAGTAATCTTTTGATTGTTTTAGCACTTTCCAGTGGACACAGGGGACGAGTCCAGAGGAGCAAGCCCACCAGGTATCGTTGTGGGGTATTAAATAAGAGTTTTCTGCCTCAGGTTGGATTGTCCATATTGAATTACAGAGAGACTGGCTGGTGTGGGGCACTGTTCCTAAGCAGAGCCCTTGTCCTGACACTTGCTCTAGGGTCAGGGACTGTTTAGACTGCCATCGGCAGTCCTGGGGCTTAGTGGAGATGGTAATATGTGCTTGTACTGCTACTCCCTCATAATATGGGGGTGCAGTGTCATAGCAGAGCCAGCAGGACCTGGTTAAATTGGGGTGAGTGGCATTAAGCACCAGAAAGGACCAAGACAAAAGACTTAGAAGAGGATGAGTTGCTGTTTGAGCCAGACTTACAAGCGACTGTTCATGGGGTTGTTCAATCCTTGAGTAGGAGGTACCCAAGGGGTGAGTGGTCGGTGGTGGGGTATTCGGGAAGCTGGTAACTGATTTAATAACTTTTGGGCCTCGGATAGGGTGGATGGCTGAAATTCTTGGGACTGGGGGGCGTAAAACTTGGTTAGGTCCTAATTGTTGGACGAAAAGCTTTATAGTCATCCAAACAGTGAAAATAACCCCTAAATCTGGTCCCTCAGCATAGAGGCGTAACCCCCATGATCAGGTGCTTGTCCATTGTTTATCCTGCTTCCCCTTATTGGTGAAGGTGATTAAAAGGGGGTTACAATTATTTCCACATAAAGTTTGTTTCCCTCACTTGACCTCAATTAAATCACGTGAGGCTTTTATCCAAAAAGCTTGCCCTGTAGTTTCACATCCCCATTTAGCACAAAAATAGGATTCTTCCCCTCCACACCCTTTTTGGTAAGAATAACCAGGGCACACATAGAAGGGGAGATGCTGAAGTTCTTCCCTCCCCTGAATATAAGCACAGTTAAATTTTTTTGTTCTCCCATTAACTGTGTCTAAAAGGGCCCGCTTACACAGGTGTAACTCTTCATTAACATTAATAGTGTCTGTTTCCACAGAAAAGTCCCCATTTGCTAAAGTGCAAAGGTCTACTTGTAGTTCAGGCCACCATGTCCATAAGGGGTGATATTCAGTCAGAGTCAGGCTGGGAACTCCTGCCGCCAGGTTGGTTACTTCCCAGGTGATTTCATAAGGCTGATGTGGGCTGAGGTTGGTGGTTCCAGAAACTGGAGCTGCAGCTGCGGTTGTGGCCAGGGCGATACAGCAAAGCAAAAGTAGGAACATAGTTACAGAGTCACAGTTTGTGGCGGCAAAGCTTGATCTTTAGCGGGTTGTCCTTGGATTTGTCCACTCTCCACGCAGTGTTGTCTAGGGCAGGAAGCACGATGTCGGAAAGGGGTTCAGCCGGCTTGGTGTGGGTGTGATGAATCCAGGAGGCAATGCCGTCAACTTTGAGAGCGGTGAGTGTAGTCAAAATGACCATGTAGGGGCCTTTCCACTGTGGTTCCAGGTTACTTTGCCGGTGTTGTTTCACTAGGACCCAGTCACCCGGGTGGAAGGTGTGTGGAACCGGAGGCGGGCCTGACTCGTACAAGTTTTTGAGCTTTGGCCAAATTTCTCCGTGGGCCCTCTGCAGGGCCTGGAGGGAAAACAAAAGTTCAAGATCATCTATTTTTTCCCCCTTTAGGAGTCGCTTGGTTAGATCAGGGATTATTGGGGGTGGAGTCCCAAACATAATTTCATAGGGGATAAGTCCCATCTTATAGGGAGAATTACGCACCCGATATAGGGCATAAGGAAGGAGAGCCACCCAGTTACCACCAGTCTCCATGGTTAATTTGGTTACGGTCTCCTTTAAGGTTCTGTTCATTCTTTCTACCTGTCCTGAGCTTTGGGGTCAGTATGCACAATGTAATTTCCAATTTACCCCAAGTACTGAAGCCAGCCCCTGACTTACCTGTGAAGTGAAAGCTGGCCCATTGTCCGACCCTATCATAACAGGAAATCCATACCTTGGCAGGAGGTCTTCTAAAACCTTTTTAGTTACTATTTGCGCCGTTTCTTATTTGGTGGGAAACGCTTCAACCCATCCTGAAAAGGTATCTATAAAAACTAACAAATATTTATATCCATATTTTCCAGGTTTTACTTCGGTGTAATCAATTTCCCAATACACCCCTGGTCTGTCTCCCCTGAATCTATTTCTGGACTCCCACTTGCTATGTCCTGCATTTGTTAACTTACAGACCCTACAATTTTTGACAATTTGTTCTATCTTATCTTGTACACCTTTAACTCTAATTCCTGCTTGCTGCATTAAGTCCTGTAATTTTTTTGTCCCCATGTGGGTGGTCTGGTGGAGCCTGTGCAACACTTAATGTCCCAACAGTTCTGGGAGTATTATATGGCATTTGGAGTCTTTCCACCACCCATCTAAGCATTGGGTTAGGGGCTGCTGGTGAATCCATGATAAGTCCTCTTCTGTGTAAGTTGGGTTTTTTGGAAGGATCCATGGACCAGGGTCTGGGAGTTGAGTGACCATAATTAAGTCTCTCTGGAGTGCTATTTCTCGGGCCGTCTTGTCTGCTAGGCAGTTGCCTCTAGATACTGGATCGGTTGGTTTTTGATTCCCTGGGCAGTGGACAATAGCCAATTTCTTGGGCAACCAGAGGGCGTCTATCAGGGACATAATTTCTTTTTTGTTTTTAATGGATTTTCCTTCTGTGGTTAGCATTCCCCTTTCCCTGTAAATAACCCCATGAATATGGGCGGTTGCAAAGGCATAACGGCTGTCCATGTACACAGTTAGCATTTTGCTTTTTCCCATTGTTAGAGCCTTAGTCATGGCTATCAGTTCTGCCTTTTGGGCAGATGTGTCTGTTGGCAGGGGCTCAGCCCAAATTACTACTGTTTCTGTTACTATTGCAGCGCCTGCATACCTTTGACCCTGGTGCATAAAGCTGCTTCCATCTGTGAACTATACTGCATCTGCATCAGGCAGTGGATGATCTCGTAGGTCTTCCCTAAGCCCATGAACCTGGGCTAGGACTTCTGAACAGTCATGTAAGGGTGTGTCCATGTCAGGGTCAGGCAGCAGCGTCGCAGGATTGAGTGCCGAGGGTGCCTGGAAAATAATCCTGAGAGGGTTAAGCAATAGGCTCTGATAATGTGTGAGCCGGGCATTACTGAGCCATCGATCTGGAGGCTGTTTTAGGATTCCCTCGATAGCATGTGGAGTGATTACATGTAATTCTTGTCCCAGAGTTAATTTATCAGCATCTTTTACCATGAGAGCTGTGGCAGCAATCATGCGCAAGCATGGGGGCCAACCTGCTGCTACCGGATCCAATTTTTTTGACAGGTATGCTATGGGCCTTCTCCAGGGGCCTAGGTATTGAGTTAAGACTCCTTTTGCTATTCCTTTACTCTCATCTATATAGAGAAAGAATGGTTTAACGACATCTGGAAGCCCCAGAGCTGGGGCTGACAACAGGGCATCCTTGATTTGTTGGAATGCTTTATCTGCTTCCAATGTCCAATTAAAGGGCTATTTGTCTTTTGTTGCCTCATACAGTGGTTTGGCTAATTCTGCAAACCCTGGAATCCATAGCCGACAGAAGCCGGCTGAGCCAAGGAATTCTCTTGGCGTGGGGACTGGGGCCTTGGGATTCTTAAAACAGTCTCTTTTCGAGCTTGAGTTAACCATCGTTTACCTTCCTTCAGGAGGTAACCTAAGTACATTATCTCAGGTCTGCAGATTTGGGCCTTCTTTGCTGATGCCCGATATCCTAGGTTGCCCAGAGTGTGGAGTAGATCTTCTGTTCCTCGGATACATTCATCCCGGTTTTCAGCAGCTATAAGGAGGTCATCTACATATTGTAACAGGGTTAAGTTAGGATGATCTCGTCTAAACTCACCCAAGTCCTCATGTAAAGCCTCATCAAACAAGGTGGGGGAAATTTTGAATCCCTGCGGCAGTCTTGTCCAGGTAAGTTGTCCATTGATGCCTTTATCGATGTCTGTCCATTCGAAGGCAAATAGTTCTTGGCTTTTTGGAGCTAGCAGCAAGCTGAAAAAGGCGTCTTTTAAATCTAGCACCGTGTACCATTGTCTGTAAGGAGGAAGCGCACTCAAAAGAGTATATGGATTAGGCACAGTAGGATGTATGTCCATTACTCTCTTGTTTACCTCTCTTAAGTCTTGTACTGGGCGGTACTCATTTGAATTGGGCTTTTGTATTGGAAGCAGGGGGGTATTCCATGCTGACCGGCAAGGTTGTAGCACCCCTTGGTCCAGTAGTCGCCTGATGTGGGGGGTTATTCCCATTCAGGCTTCCCTGGTCATAGGGTATTGTTTAACACTAACGGGGTTAGCCCCTGGTTTTGTTTCTATATAGAGGGCTGGCCGATGTTTGGCTAATCCAATTCCTCTAGTTTCTGCCCATGCATCTGGGAATCGTTGTACCCAGTCTTTAATATTTTCATCAGGGGATTGCGGCTGCTGGTGTAGCCAGTATTCATCCTCCAAAGCAAGAGTTAGCATAGGTAACAATTTTCCTTGCCCATCTGTTACCTGGGCACCTTCGGGGTAAAAATGAATTTGAGCCCTGATTTTGGTTAATAAATCTCTCCCCAATAAAGGATAGGGGCTGTCAGGTATGACTAAGAATGAGTGAGACACTTTTCCCGTTCCCAGGTTTATTGTTCTTTTGGTTGTCCAAGGGTATTTTTTAACCCCTGTAGCCCCTTGCACCCATGAGGTGCTTGTTGAAATTTTCCCTTGGGGTTCAGTCAGAGCTGAATATTGAGCTCCTGTATCTACTAGAAATTGCACCGGAGTCCCCTCCACTTTTAGAGTTACCCTAGGTTTGGGGAGGGGTTCCAAACCCCGTCGCCCCTAATCGTGCATTTCATCTCTAGTGACCAGGACTGATGGCCTCCTAGTTGTCCATTTATTACCTCTTGGTTTATCATTTCTCTTTCTAGGGCATTCTTTAGCCCAGTGGCCTTCTTCCTTACAGTAGGCACATTGATTTTGACCCAGTCCATGTAACCTTGAATTCCCAGATGGTTGGTTACTCAGGAGTCTGTTTCCTTCCTTATCTGTCCTTCCACTTTGTACCGCCACTGCTAAAACCTTAGTCATTTCCCTAGTAGCTTTAAGCTGTTTCTCTTCTGGTGCATCTCTGTTGTTAAATACCCGCTGGGCTATTCTTATTAGGTCTTGAATACTTTTCCCTTCTAAGTGCTCTATTCTTTGTAGCTTGTGCTTTATATCTGGTGCTGCCTGGTTAACAAAGCTCATCACTACTGCTGCCTGATTTTCGGGTGACTCTGGATCTATAGGAGTGTACTGTCTAAATGCCTCCATTAACCTTTCTAAATAGGCAGAAGGTGATTCCTGTTTTTCTTGCATGACTGAATCCACCTTGGCCAAATTAGTGGGCTTGCGAGCTGCTGCCCGGAGACCCCCCATTAGAGTCTGGCGATAAACCCGGAGCCTCTCCTTACCTCCAGCCGTGTTGTAGTTCCATCCATCTTGTGGAGGCCTGGACAAGGGGAAGGAAGCATTAATTAAGTCAGGGTTTACGGTGGGTTGTCCGTCGTCCCCTGGGACCGACTTTCTGGCTTCCATTTGAATTCTTTCGCGTTCTTCGGTTGTGAACAGGATCTGAAGTAACTGCTGACAGTCATCCCAAGTGGGTTGGTGTGTGAATATGACACTATCTAAAAGGGAAATCAAGTCTCTAGGATTATCAGAAAACTTAGCATTTTGACTTTTCCAGTTATATAAACCGCTGGTAGAAAAGGGCCAATATTGAAACTGGGGGTTGCCAGCATTGTCTGGTGGCCCAGTTTCTTGGAGTGGCAGAGCGATCATAGAATCTGGGGTTTCTGGTTGGTAGGGGCTGGCTGCCCGCTGAATTCGACCCTGAGTTCTTTTTGCTGGCCCTCCTGAGCCAGTTTCTTCTTCTTTATTTCTGGCTGCTGCAGCCTCTCTTTCTTCTGTAGTCATCTGTGCTGGGCCCTGAGGGGGAATAGGGGCTGGCACATAAGGAGGGGGGTTAAAGAAAAGGGGATCTGATTCTTCCTCTGGGAGAATAGGATGAAGAGGGGCTCTAGATGGCGCTGTGGGCCTTTCTGATGAGTTTAACTTTTTCAGGGCAAGCATCTTAGCTGTAGGAGAGGGCGGCGGTGGTAGGAAGAGAGAGAGCCAGGTTGGAGGGTTATTTTCTACTAGATTTTCCCAAGTCAGAATATATGGAATTTGATCTGGGTGGCCTATTTTCCCCGCTTGGAAGATTTTATTTTTGACCTTCTGGATGGTTGGAAGGTGAAAAGTTCCCTCCGGGGGCCAACCTACCTGGAAGGTGGGCCAGTCCGAGCTGCAAAAATTTATAAGTTTTTTTCTTATTGATTTCAACTGACAAGTTATGTGCCCTGGCTTGAACTTCCCCAAAGTGGCTGGTTAGTAGGGTTAAAGGGGTACTCTGAATTTGACCCTTGACCGTTGTTTCTCCTTTCTGCCAGGAGATCTGCAGACTCGTTTTCCTCCAGATTGAAAATGAGGAGAATTGCAAATGGGGAAGTGTAGATGGTGATAGGTTAACACAATGATCAGACCATATGGACAGAAAGACGGGCACTAAAGTTTATACAGCACAGAACATTAAACTATAGACAATAGACAAATGGTGCACAAATCAAAATTTTCTAGTTGTTACTTTGTTGACAAAATTAAAAATTCTTTGAGAGTCTCTCTTTTTTTTTTGTTTTGCCCAATACCTCTAGAGGTTTTTCAGAATGGAACAAAGAGTCGCCCAGATGCGACAAGTAGTCACCAAGATGCAACAAAAAGTTGCCCAGATGCAACAAAAGTTGCCCAGATGGGTTGAGGGGACGTCTCCCGGGACCCTGCTGGGGTCCTATAGCACGTCTGCCAGGACTTCACCAGCCCAGAACCAGAACCTGCAGGCAATTCAGACGGAAAATATAGCAATGCTGTTACTCACCCGCCGTTGGTCTTTCTTATGACTCTATGATTAGGCGTCTGGATGGGCTTTAGGGGATCCCGGATGAGCCCCCATATGTTGTACCCCATGGCTTGGGGCCCCCAAGAAGACCACCAGAGACCTCGATCAATGCAAGCAACAAAGAGTCATTTATTAGCAAGCTCGAGCTTGGACCTCCAAGCACTTGGCAACCGGTGACGCTAAGAGGCCCCGAGCTCAGATTTAGCAGGGTTTTTATAATGAAAGATAAGCAGGTTTTCAGTGTTTTTTGAATTGGTATGTCAGCAAAGTTTGCTTCCTGGGCTAGCCTGACTGCTAGAGGATGGAAGGTCCTGCGGATAAGATGAGGGAGGAACATTCTGCAGTTTTTGCCTTTTTTTTTTTTTTTCTTTTTGCAAGCACAAAGAGCAGTCTGAGAAACACCTCTTATCTGCACAAGCCCAACCATTTTCTTTCTTTTCACCTCCATCTCTCCTTCCCATTCTTCTGTTTTCCTTGCAAATTGGAGACCCTGGAAAAGCTGGAAAAGATGGGCAGTCACCAGCCTTTCTGACTATGGGGGGCTGCAGTTGCTCCTCCTGGGAGAGAGTGTCTGAGAAGGATGGTGAGGAGGGCTCAGGGTGAGACTGCAGCTGGACATGCAGGGCGTGGTGAAGGTGTGTGGTGGGGAGACCACGTTCACACCCACCCCCTCCCCTCTCAGCTGTCACTCCAGGGTAGGGGCAATGGGAAGAAATGATGCAGAATGGACAGCTCCTTGAACCTGAGTGGCCGGAAACAGGACGATTTCTGTGTGTACAGTCTTCAGAGGAAGCCGCAGTATTCAAGGCAGTGTGCTCAGAGGGGAAACTGCAGAGAAAGGCCAGGGGCTTCCCAGAGAGGGAGCAGGTGTGGCCACAGGGTGTGGGGATGGGTGGTGGTCCTGGAATGCTCATGGCTGCCTGTTCTTGGAGGGCACTCATTTTGCCCTTTTGGGGGTACTTTTATCCACATTGGGTATTTCCCATCTCCCCCAAAAATGGTTTCAGGAAAAACTGACATGAGTCCAACGAGGCTCCACCTCCCAGGATGTCCACCAGGACCTGCCACAGTCGCAAACAATCTGTTGAATTCAGGCACGTGCTTCCCACACCGCATCCTGACCACCCGAGGGTGGCCATCCATGCTGACTTTTTGCTCCATGACTCCTCTTCACTGGGACTCCTGGGGGCAGAGCCCAAACAAGCAAATCTCTGGAGGCTGACGTGTCCATCCTGCTCTAAAGTAACCGGGCAGCCAGAGAGCTCGGTGCTGAAGAAATCCATGCTGGTGGCTCAGTGGTGGACACTTGCCTAGCATGCGCCAGGCCCTGGGTTCAGTACCACACATGGAATCCGTCCTGGTGAAGGGAGAAGTTTTGCACCTTTTCAAAATCTGCCTCTTCCCTTCCCACACTCTTCCCAGCCAGTCCCACCACATGAGGCCACAGCCTCGGGTCTCCGTTCCTCAGGCCGCCTGCCAGCCGGGCTCCCTCTGGTTTTACCCCAGGGAAAGCTCACCCTGGTGTCTCCTCTGCACAGTCCTCCTGAGACTGAGCCTCCAGCCTGGGTGACCCCACTGTGGCCCAGGTGCCTGAAGACTTAGTGTCTGTCCCCTAGACAGCGACTCCTTGGGGACAGTGTCTGCTGTGCAGAGAGGGTGTGCACACCGTGTGGCTGCTGAGGGAGGAGGAGAGGTGCCCTGCTCACCCGAGTGGGCTCGCTTGTCCCCTTGCCCACAATCGTCTGTGGCTTCAGGGTTCACTCGACTCTGGTGAGAGGGAGCCCACTGAGTGACATTGCAGAAAATGTCACCCAAGATGCAGGATGTCAACAGGGAGGGAGGAGATCCGGTTACTCAGGGGGGGCCTCTGCCCTCTCTGGCCTCGGGGCTGCAGGGGTGGATGTGGCAGTGGGGGCTGGTCTCCAAGGTCCCAGGCTGCCCAGGCAGAGGCTGGATGAAGCTCCTCCTCTAGGAGGCCACTGTCCCGACATCACCCCCTTCCTGTGGGGCCTCCTCCTGTGGGGCTCCTAGTTCCTCAGAGAGGAGATCAGGGAGCAGACTTCCCCTGCGGACCTGCAGCCCCAACGGACATGCTGCTGCTGCTGCTGCCCCTGCTGTGGGGGTGTGAGGGGGTGGAGGACCAGGGGGATTACACCCTGCAGGTGCAGAGAGAGGTGACAGTGCAGGAGGGCCTGTGTGTCCATGTGCCCTGCCAATTCTCCTACGACACGAACTGCTGTGGTAACTGGAGCAGCCAGGCCCCAACTCACGGCTACTGGTTCCCGAGAGGGGCCAATACTGAGAAGGATGCTCCCGTGGCCACGAACAACCCCAGCAGGAAAGTGCGGGAGGAGACCCGGGGCCGATTCCGCCTCCTCGGGGACCCGAGAACCAACAACTGCTCCCTGAGCATCAGAGACGCCAGGAAAACGGACACAGGGTCATACTTCTTTCGGGTGGAGAGAGAAAGGTTGAGATACAATTACTTCCATTACCAGGTCTCAGTGCATGTGACAGGTAAGGCTCCAGGGCAGCCTCAGGGAGGTCACCGGCAGGGGTCAGGGCTGGGGGACACTGCCCTGGGGGAGGTGAGGCCAACAACATGGGC
>JAJEJO010051544.1:0-53069 GCA_020662805.1 Glaucomys volans
CTCTCTGTGTTTGATTAACCAGTCTCTTCATTCCCCAGTGATAAGAGAGTTTACTGAGTTACTTTTGGAAATTCAAATTCTGTTCTCTGTTTAGCTAGAAGGATCCACAGGGAGGCAGTTTTACATAAGGTTGTCACAAAACCACTTGGTTATCTTAATTATCTCCCTTCCTCAACTGAATTAAAAAAAAAAAACATCAGAAAAACAACATAAAAAATCTTAGGAGGCCAGAAGCTGGAAAACAGCAGGGTGGTGTATCGACAATAACTACAGAGAGTTTCTGGTGTTTGAGTACTGAGCACTGGGCCTGCATTACCCCCAGTCCTTGCTGTGACTCTGGAGAAGTTGTTGTTATTTCCCTTTTACAGATGAGGCAACTAGTCTATAGAGGTGAAGTAATTGACCAAAGGTCACAATGTTAGTTCATACTGGTATTAGTCAGCTTTCCATCACTGTGACAAAGTACCTGAGATAACAACTTAAAAAGAGGAAAGGTTTGCTTTGGCTCACAGTTTCAGAGTTTTTGGTTCCTGGTCACTTGGCCCTCCTGCACAATACATCATGGTGGGAGGACATGGCAGACTAGGTCTGTCTAGCAGAGAGGAAGAGGAAGGGGCCAGGACCCCCTTATCCCCTTCAAGGGCTTTCCCCAATGACCAACTTCCTTCCACCACATGCTGTCTCCTAAAGGTTCCACATCCTCCTCGTGGTGCCGCAGTCTGGGGAACAAACCTTTAGCAGGTTGGCCTTTGAGGAACACTTCAGAACCACAGGAGATAGCAAACTCTTACTTACTGTAGCAAAGAGAGGAGTCGGCCAAAGAGCAGTCTGATTCCTGGTTGGAGAAGACACTCTCAACCTGCACTCGGTTATGATTACTTCAAACTCCAGCTTTGGAACTTTCTTCCCTTCTCTTTCTCAGTGTGGAAATAGGAAAGATCATCAGTTTTGACTTCCCTTCATCTATCTCCTTCTGGTTGAAACAGATCACACACATGGTGTCCAAGAGAGAGGAAGAAATGAGACCTCTTGTCTCCCAACCAAGGCTGGCAGACGATTCTTACCAAGAGATTGACAGATGGCAACATCCAGGATGGATGGAGGGGAGGGCTGTCATGGATGAATCACGTCTGCCGTGGGTATAGGAAGCTCAACTGTAAGAAGGACTCAGTCCATTTGTCCTTTCAGTTCTTGCGTTATTTTCCCACACAAATCTACATTTTCCAAAGCACCAATAAACACCTACACATATTATTAAAACTTTATTTTAGGAGCAAGGTTCATGGTTCAGAGCTAATATCCAAACTGAGTTTGTTATATTACTGCTGATGACTCTTTATATGATAATGTTGAAACCCTTCCTTTATCTGTCTAACCTTTGTAAAGCAAACTCTCCCAACAGGATGATGTTAGCAAGATGCTTTGAGATGATTGCTAACACCTACGGGTCTAATAAAATAGAACTCCACGCTGAACTTCTAATGGATTTGCCCTGAATTGTTTTTTTCTCCTTCTGGCTTCTCTGTTGCTCAGATGTAGTCTGGGTCTCTGACATTGGTTCATATACTTTCCCTCCAATGAGGGACTAAACCAACAACTGGAACAGATGTGTCCCAGCACCGAGGGACAATAAAGGACTGACTCTAGGACGTTCAATCAGCAATGCTTCCAAAGAAAGATAATGATCAAAAGGAAAAATGTGGAAACTGAGCATATAAATAAAAACATTCTTGACATACTCCTCTAAAATAGAGCCAAGAGACCAGGAGGAGAAAATGCTCAGGTCACAATTATTATAGGAAGCATCTCACTAGGCCAATCCAGCAAACCAGTCCACCTTATCTTTAAGACCATCTTTTTCTTCTTAGCAATTGTTAAGTGAATGGCCGGCCACAGTTGAAGACAAGCTTCACATAGAAATTGCATTCTCAGGCTGGGGATATAGCTCAGTTGGTGGAGTGCTTGCCTTGCAAGCACAAGGACTTGGGTTCAATCCCCAGCACCACAAACCAAACAAAACCAAAAAACTGTGATCACTTGCCCTTCAGAGTTAGTCCACTCCCCTGGACACTGAAAGTGCCTGTAAAACTCTCTTTCAGAATTTGCATAGATTTCTCAGTCCCCTCAAAACCCCCCAAATTCTGCATGTGTGCTTCAGATTTTCATTCTATTCTTTTTTTTTTTTTTTTTTTTTTAGTTGTCAATGAACCTTTATTTTACTTATTTATTTATGTATGTGGTGCTGAAGATCAAACCCAGGGCCTCATGCCAGGCAAGTGCTCTACCACTGAGCCACAGCCCCAGCCCTCCATTCTATTCTTTATTCCCCAATAAAGGTTCTTTCACTGACGAGTCTTCTCTGTATTTTTTTTTTTTCCTATTGGGGATTGAACCCAGGGTCACTTAAGCACTGAGCCACACCCCCAGCCCTTTAAACTTTTTATTTGGAGACAGGGTCTCGCTAAGTTGCTTAGCACCTGGTCAAGTTGTTGAGGCTGGCCTTGAACTCGTGATCCTCCTGCCTCAGCCTCCCGAGTTGCTGGGATTACAGACATGAGCCACCATGTCTGGCCTCTTCTCTGTATTTCATTTGACTTTGACACATATTTTTATTCTAGACATGTTATTTTTTTCCCTGCTTAGAAGCCACATTTTTTTTTTCTGATAACACAAACACAACCACCAAAACAAAACAAACCAAAACAAAAATCATTTAAAAGTCAAGCAAATCCACGCATACCTGTCTGACTCTTCTGCAGGGAATCATCTCCTTCCTGTCCTGGGAATCACCCAGCCAGTTTCTAGTAATAGACACACAGCACGTGACCAGGTCTGACCAATCAGAGATTGGAGCAAACTCCTGGGGCGCAATGATTGGTTCAAACCTGGCCAATGAAGCCCAAGCCTGAAATGCCCCTCCTCCCCCCTAGGGCTTAACTGACAGGTTGCAAACCCAGGGCTGCTGATGGCTGTCTTCCTCCCCAGCAGGGACGCTAATCACCGAAGCCCCTGGATCTAGTTCAGAGCTAGCTCTGCCACGGGAAGATGCAGTTATGCGAGCCTGCCGAGTTGCTAAAGCCCGTTGGAGCTGTGCTTCAGATGCTCCAGACATAAGTAGAGCTGATGACTTGGTGTCCTCCCCAGACCTCGGGTGACTTTCCTTGCAGTGAATTGGACATGTGTGTCCCTCTCTCAAATTCACACAATGAAATCCCGATGCTCACGATGTTGGTATTAGAAGGTAAGGTCCTTGGGAGGTAATTTAGGTCGTGAGGGGGCAGCCCTCAGAAGGGGACTAGTGTCCTTAGATCTTCTCCCAAATCCAATCATGCGGGCACCCTCATCTCAGATCCATAGAATCCAGAAATAAGTTTTCGTGGTGTCTATGGGACTTTCTCAGCGCAGCCCGAACAGACCACGGTGACTTATGACCAACATTTCTATTTCCATCCTCTGTCATCCCTCACTGCATTCCAGGGCACATGAGCCTTATTCTCCTTGGTAGCAAGTGACTTGCTCTGTCCTCAGCATGCCAGGCCCTTCACTGCCCCTTGCCCTGCCAATCGCCCTCCACGTGGAGGCCCAGGGCCCGTCTTAACTGTTACCCCCGACCTGCTTCCCAGTGAAGCAGGAACCCTTTTTCTATTGAATAGATTCCACAACCCTGAATATGACATTTGTTGCACCACATTCTCAGGTCCCTTTTGAAATAAAAACAGCCAATAGTTAACATTTATTGAGCACATACTGTATAACATCAATGTGCCCTCTCCCTGGGATGGCTTAACTGACATTTGCCTAACTGCAAATCTGAGCTGCTGGTGGCTTGTCTTGTCACCAGTGGGGGAGAAGTAATCCCTTAAGCCTCTGGATCTAGTCTTGCTAATCTAGTCTAGAGCCAGCTTACCACCGGAGATGCAGGCACGTGAGCTTATATATTTTGCTAAAGCCAGTGCCCACTGTGTTTCTGACCCTTGGGACATGAATGTAACTAATACCTTACTGTCTTCCAAAGCCACTGTTGGACAGGGAGAGAGACCATGCTGGACACCACTGAATTGGCCAGGCCACTGAGGACTGAATGGGTGAGCTGTTTCCCAAGGTTAAATACTGTCTCCAATGCCCGGGCCCTGGGCACCAGGTCCGGAACCTCATCTCTCCAGCATCAACTTCTTTGCCTCCATGATGTTGCCCGAGCACTAATTTTCTTTGTGCTTCTGTTCTCAGAGCTAGGAAGGGTTAAGGGAATCTGTAGCCCTTCCACAGAGCAGCAAAGGCCGCGGAGCATGCCATGATAATTGGGCTTGTTTTGTGGGGAGGAAACGCCTGTCTTGGTGTCAGGGCACCATGTAAAAATGTGTTTTCATTCCATACAAATTAGTCTGTGTGTTCGCCCCGTGCTGGCGATGGCCTCGGCCGCACAGGGCTTGGCTTCCCTGTGCCCGTGGAGATGACTCATTAGTATAAAGCAGGGCCCTGTCTGCCTCTTCCTTTGTCTCTTTCCCCAGAGCAGAGGGGGCACACGGTCTAATTGGGAGGCAGATTGCAGGCCAAATGCGATGGACTATTTTTTCCCCTTCCTTCCTTCCTTCCTTCCTTCCTTCCTTCCTTCCTTCCTTCCTTCCTCCCTCCTTCCCTCCCTCCCTCTCTCCCTCCCTCCCTCTCTCCTTCCTTCCTTCCTTCCTTCCTTTCTTTCTTTCTTTCTTTCTTTCTTTCTTTCTTTCTTTCTTTCTTCTTTCTTTTTCTTTCTTTCTTTCTTCTTTCTTTCTTTCTTCCTCTCTTTCTTCTAAATAGTTCTTTCCGTCCTGTCTATACCCGCAGAGGACTCATCCAGGGCAGATGCAGATTCATTCTGCCTGAAAGTCACAGACTTGGAAAGGTGTAGTCATCAGCTCTTGGAAAGCTAAATTCCGAGAATCTGAATGACTTCTGTTGGATCACAGATGCTCAGAATTGTGGGACCTTAGAATTCCACCTTCTTACAATCCTACCAATAAAGAGAGCGCCAGACTCCAGGACCACGGAGGTCCCTGCTCGTTGTTTCGGGTGGGCGGAGCTTCCCCGTTTCCTCAGTGGGCCTCTGCCTCGTTCCTTTCACCAGGGGCTAATTCATGACATCCTTCAGGTCTCAGCTGAAATGCCTCCACTCCTGGGCTGCTTCCTCTATGGGCCACTATGAGATGACAGCCAAGCCCACCCATCTTCCCCCAGGATCCTCCTCTCCACCGCCCTCCACCTCACTTAAAGCCTTCCTCCCTGGATGGTTTAGGAGGTGCTTAAAGGTTGGTCATCGCTGAGTCCCGGGGCTGGGCACATGCCTGACACTGAGGAGGTGCTCAGAATGCATTTGTCCAATGGATGGAAGGATGGCTGATCTTGCATTCTTTGGCTCTCAGGACTGGAAGTGGCTGTCTTTTGGCCCCTCCCCTCGTGCCTCTGCAGAGTCCCTGAGAAATGTTTGTCTAGACTCTGAGTCGGATGGGTCCCTGCAGGAGAGGGGTGCTTACTGCTCCTGGAGCAGCCATCTGCCCCAGTCTAGAGAGACTCATGGGTTGTGAGGTTCTTAGTAGCCTCGAGTCACATTGTTGGACCTGTGATGTACTTCTCCACCCTTGGATGTCACCAAGAGCGAAGTTGAGCACAGAAAAGCCTGAGCTCGCAGTCCCAGACAACTCGCCGAGGAATATTTCCCAGAAGGTTTAACAGAGATGACCTGGGAGTTGTATTTGACACAGAGTATCGTTTTCTATTTCATGATTACACAAGCAAAATTTAAAGTATAGAGAAGTGCATGTGTCCAGGCATTCACTCAGTGAATGACACAAAATGAGCAGAACTGTTATGAGCTCAGATCTGGAAACAACACAGCAGCTGGGCGCGGTGGCACATGCCTGTCATCCCAGCAGCTTGGGAGGCTAAGGCAGGAGGACCACAAGTTGGAGGCCAGCTTCAGCAACTTAGCAAGGCCCTCAGCAACTTAGCAAAACTTTGTCTCCAAAACTAAAATAAATAAATAAAGGGTTGGGAATGTAACCCAGTGGTTAAGTGCCCCTGGGTTCAATTCCTGGTACCAAAAAGAAAAACAAAAGAAGAAAGAAAGAAAGAAAGAAAGAAAGAAAGAAAGAAAGAAAGAAAGAAAGAAAGAGAAAGAAAGAAAGAAAGAAAGGAAGGAAAGGAAAGAAAGAAAAACTACAGAACATGGCCACACCACTTCCTGCTTCCCCCAGCACCACCTTCTGCCAGAGATCACTCTCTGGACTTCACCCAACATGGTTGTTTTGGTTATTTGCCCTCCTTGTCAGCAAAGGAGGTGCTCTGTTGGCAATTCAGTATTGTACCACGTGGAAGAACCAACATCCACATCTGGCAATACCAGGTCCCCCGTTCCTTACGTCTGCAAGTGACTGCCCCCTTGGCCTAGGATCCACAATGTCCAGCCAGCCCCCTTCTCGCATCTCTGGCACACCTGACCTGCTTTCCTCAGTGTGGCCCTGTGGGCATGCTAGATGTTCTAGTCGTTTCCCCACCTGTTGACCCTTCTGCCAACTTCTTTGCTTCCTGTGGGAAGGGAGCAGGGCAGAGCAGAGCCAGGGTTTTGCTTTAGAAACGGATGTGAGTTAGAACCCAATCCGCTGCCTGCTGGAGAGTCTATGCAGGATCAGGCTTGAGAACATGGACTCTGGAGACACCTGGGTCACAGCGAGCATCGTGTAATCCTCGTTCACTTTACTTCTTGGTAAAAGTTCAGGGGATAAAACAATGGTTCACACTCAGCAGTATAGTGAGGAATAAATGATCAATAGAGGGCTCAGGACTGTTCCTCTGAGAAGCGAGAAGTGTTTGTTAAACAACTGGATACTACCCATGCATATCTTCTCCCTGGAGACTCAGTTATCTCATTTGTAAAGTGGGACTGAATGACACTTGCTTTGCAGGTTTGCTGTGAGCGTTAAAGAGAAGAGTTTGTTTTCAGAGGCTCCACAGGGTGACATATCTTGATCTTGATTCCCATTACCCACCACCAAGCAGTACCTCTTATCCCATTTGGTTTTGGTTCCTGCATCAAAGCAGAGCTCTGCAGGACATCACTGTGCCCTGGGTGTGGTGGCTCCCAAGTCACTGAGCACACTTCCCCTCACCAGTGCCAAGGTCCCAAAGATAGCTTCATGAGCTGTCTCTATAGCTTCTCAAACCTTCTGTTGTCACACCTAATTTATGTTTGAAGTTGAGTCTGGACATTTTTTCCCCACCTGTCTTATTCGTAGTTCATTTTTATGACAACAAAATCCAACTTAAAATGTCCTTTCTCTAGTGTTTCCGTTTCAGGAGTTTTTCCATTGCTGTTCAGCATTTTGATTCATCAGATCTGTTCTAAGGAGGAATCATGCTGCCAGGAATGGCATGGTGGTCATTCATTAATTCATCCATCCATCCGTCCATCCATCCATCCATTCATCCATCCAGCCATTCATTCATTGGTTCATTCATTCATTGGTTCATTCATTCATTCATCCAACCATTCATTCATTCATTCATTCGTTCATTCATTGACTCATTTGTTCATTCATTCCCTTGTTCATTCATTCATGCATACATTCATTTGGTCATTCACTTCTTTATTCATATGTTCAGTCATTTGTTCATTCACTCATTCAGTTTTCCATTCACTCATTCATTTGTTCATTCATTCACTTGTTCATTCATTCATTTGTTCATTTATTCATTTGCTCATTCATACATTCATTCCTAAAACATGTCTTAAACACCATATTGTTTATTAGGAGCTTGAAACAAACCCTTAGCCCCTAAGCATCATTGATTTCCTTCATCTTCACAACAAAGCTTTACATGTATTGATCATTGCAAAGTCGATTATTAAGGGTGTCTCATTGCTGGACATGGCCCTCGGCGCTGTATTCGCCATTGTTCATCCTTCTAACAATCCAGGGGGTCCCGCTGCCATACCCTTTTACAGATGAGGAATCTGCCCCTAGTGTGAGTTGCTCAGTGAGGTGAGGAGGACTTGTGTACCTGGGATTCAAGTCAAAGGGTCTTGCTCTTTCCCTTGGTCTTCTCATCTTCATCCACAAGGACTTTATTACCCAGGGCAGAGGACTGGCTTTGGACGTCCACACCACCCGAGACTCCATTGAGCCCAGGATTATGGCTGCTGATTTTTTTAGAAAAATCATTTTATGAATATTTAATTCACTTGCTATTTAATTCAACCACTTAAAGCAAACTACTTGATATTTTTAAAGTATATTCATGAAACTGTCACAATAATCTAAGCTTGGAATATTTTCATTTCCCCTAAATGACACCTCGTATCCATTAGGAGTCCGTCCCGATCCGGTCCTCTCTGCCCTTCTGCAGCCTTAAGCAACCATTAATCTAGTTTCTGTGCCTCTAAATCTGCCTCTTCTGGATTATCTCATGTAAATGGAATCATGTGAAGTGTCAGTCTTGTTTGCTTGTCTTTCACTTAGCATATGTTTCCAAGGTCATTCAATGTTTCCAAGGTCATCCAAGTTGTAGTACATATTTTTAAAAAATTGTGGAATAACCTTCCTTCATATGGACTCTCCAACTTTATCCATTAATCAGCTGATGGATATTTTGTTTCTTTCTACCCTTTGGCTATCATGAATCATTTATGTATGCCTAAGAATTGGTCCATTTCATCTTACTTATCCAATTTTTTGACATTGTATGCATGCATCGTTTTCTCTTGTAACTTATAAATTTCTGTTAACTTGGCGGTGTGCCTTTTGCATTCCTGATTTTGGGTCATTTGATCCTTCTTTTTTTTTTTGTAGTTGAAAAAGTTTTATACAAAGTTTTGGAAAAGTTTTTTAAGTGTTTGCAAAGTTGTGTAAATTTTGTTCATCTTTTCATTTGGTTTTATCACTATTATATAGTGAAATATTATTATTTCACTCAGGTACGCTCTAACCTTTATCATTGACTTCTGTCTGCTTACTTCTAATTTTGTTCTTTTTTTCCTTTTTTCCTAGTTTCTGAAGGTGAGGGGTAAGGTTGTTGATTTTGAAGCTGTCTTCATTTTCAATTCGGATGTTTATAAACATAAATTTCCTCTGAGCCTGCATTAGCTGCATCCTGTAATTTGGTGTGCTGATCTTCTGATTCCATCTATTTAAAGATATTTTTTGTGCTTTCTTTGATTCATTCTTTGGGACCGTGTTTTAAATTTCATGTATTTATGGGTTTTTTTTTCCAAATTCCTTCCGTTATTGATTTCTAGTTCCATTCATTGTATTTGGAAAACACACTTTCAGTCTTTTAAGTTTGTTGAGACGTTTTTATGGCTGACCATATGTTCCCTGCCGGAGAATGTTCCTCGTGCTGTTGCTGAGAATGTGTGTCTGGGTGTCTTGGCTGGAGTGATCTATGTAGGTGCAGGACCGTAAGTTCTAGCTCAGTCTGTTAAATCAAGTTCGTCCATAGGGTCACGCAGATCTCACATGCCCACGCTGATCTTTGACAAGCTGTTGCATCCTTTAATGAAAGTGGCCTGTGGGAATCTCTATTATTTTGAAATTGTCTATTTCTTCCTTCAATTCCGTCCATTTTGCTTCATGGATTTGGGGTTTTATTTGAAAGGCGCGTATGTTGATAGTTGCGTCAACTTCGTAGCAGATTGATCTTTGTAGCCTGATGAACTATCCCTGTCTCTGCTCCCAAGTTTTGTCTTAAAGTCTAATGTAAACATTTGCAGGGCTGCTCCTGGTCTTTGATGGTTAGTGTTTGTGTGGCATCTCTTTTCCATTATTTTGCTTTTGATCTATTTGTGTCTTTAGATCTACAATGCGACTCCTGCGTACCATCCGTAGTCGATCTGGGATGACATCTCTTGCTTTTCGCTGGATTGTGTAATGCATTTACATTTAATGTTATTAATATGGTTGGATTTACATCTGCTACATTTTTTTTTTTTTGTACCAGAGATTGAACCCAGGGGTGCTTAACCTCAAGCCACACCCCCAGCCCTTTTTATTATTTTATTTAGAGACAGGATCTTGCTGAGTTGCTTAGCGCTTTGCTAAGTTGCTGAGGCTGGCTTTGAACTCGCGATCCTCCAGCCTCAGCCTCCCAAGCTGCTGGGATTACAGGCGTGCGCCACCATGCTGGGCTTGCTATTTTGTGTTGTGCCTACTCCTCCTGAGTTTTTCATTTCTCTGCTTCTTCTTATTGCTTTCCTTTGTATTAAGTGGTTATTTCCTAGTGCAATGTTTTAATTATTTTGATAATTTCTATTTTATTAATTACTTTCTAAGTAGTTGCTCTAGAGTTTACAATATACCTCTTTTTTTTTTTTTTTTTTTTTTTTTTTTTTGCGGTGCTGGGGATTGAACCCAGGGCCTTGTGCTTGTGAGGCAGGCACTCTACCCACTGAGCTACATCCCCAGCCCCAATATACCTCTTAATGATCAGAATCAACTGCAGATTTACACTGACTTAATTTGGGTGAGACATACAAACTTCACTCACTCCTATTCCCTTCCTGCCTTTTTTTGGTATGATTTTATACCCATATATGTTATAGATCCATTAACACCTAATTATTACTATATATAATCTAATGTTTTTTAAAGCAACTAAGAGGAGAGAGGAGCCCAATTGTATATTTATAGAGATTGCTACTTAGCCTCCTTAGTTTTCCTTTCTGGTTCTCTTTATTTCTTCCGTGCCTTTGAGGAACCACCTGAGGCTATTTCCTTATTTCAACACCTTGCTTCTACCTGACCATTCTGTGATGTCATTGTCAAATATATTCTGAGTGTTACGGGCCCAACAATACATCATACATGTATTCACAATCACATCGATTCATGTCAATCACCTTCTGAGAAAAGTGTCGTTAGTTGACTTTGTCATGGTGTGAAAATCAGGGAGCTACTGGCTCTGATGTCACTGGGCAGTATGGTCTCATGGCCCCATCATCTCTATACATCACCTAAGCAGTCACTGGAACAAATGCTGTTTATGTGGCACACAGCTGTGTATGGCTTAAGGCAATTGCTTTCTACACCAATCCAGGCAAAAGGAGGATAAACATGGAACTATACTGTCTTTTGTAATTACTTAAGTAATTATTATTATGTGAATTCTTCATTTTATGAACTGGTTTTAAGCAGCTGTCTGATGTAACTGAATTCCCTAAGTATTTTTTGTAAGGAAGTTCTGCTGGCAGTGAGTCTCTTGGTTTTTTTTTTTTTTTTTTTGGTCTGGAAATATCTTTATCTCACCTTCATTTCCGAAAGCTAGTTTTGCTGGATGTAACCATCTCTCTTGACAGATGTGTGTGTATGTGTGTGTGTGTGTGTGTGTGTGTTTAATTTTCATTGTTTTGAATAGCTGGTTGTACTGCTTGCCGGTAGCTACTGTTTGCACAACAAGTCAGCTATTGGACTGGGAACGTAGTTCAGTGGTGCAGCACTTGGCTGGCATGTCCAAGGCCCTGAGTTCCATCCCCAGTACTAAAAAGAAAGTCAGCTGTTCATCTTATAGTGGTTCCTTTGTACATCATGAGTTGTGATTTCAAAATTTCCTTTGAGTCTCAACATTTTACCTATCATGTTTTGGTTGCAAATTTCTTTGCATTCATTCTACTCCACATCCATGGATATGGAGCATGCTTTTTATCAAATTGCAGAAGTTGCAGGGCGTGGTGGCGCACACCTGTAATCCCAGCACTTGGGAGGCTGAGGCAGGAAGATCGTGAGTTCAAAGCCAGCCTCAGCAACTTAGCGAGGCCCTAAGCAACTCAGTGAGACCCTGTCTCTAAATAAAATACAAAATAGGGCTGGGGATGTGGCTCAGTGGCGGAGTGCCCCTGGGTTCAATCCCCAGTACCAAAAAAAAAAAAAAAATTGCAGAAGTCTCAGGTATTGGTTGTTCAATATCTGCTGCAAATCTCTTTCCTCTTTCCTCCCATTATACGTATGTTGGTGTTGTACATTATTCTAAAGTCAATGCATTATTTTTGCTAATTCTTTTATCTCTCTTTTCTTCACAATGTACCAGGAACTTAGGAAAGCTGCCTTTGCTGAAAGCATCGACTTTAGCTGGACCCACAGCAGCCCCATGGGATAAAGCATGGCATCTCTGCCTCCACTCCGTAGTTGTCTTCAGGATCTTGCTCAGCTCTGCATGTAGGAATATTCATCATTTGTGGAGTGTTCACCTAAGAACTGGTAAAAAAGGCTAATTAGTCCTAAATTTAGTTATAAACTATCCAATCTTGTTCCTCTCTAACACTGAGGCTAGATTTGAAGCATCCTATCTTAGACTCCTGAAGTGGCCTGGGGGGTCTTCAGCTGTTGTCCCATCCCTTCCAGAACCTCAGGAGCAGCCATCTCAGAGGAACTGAACTTCCCACTTCTGGGATCACAGTTGCCATAGATAGACGCCTGCATCCCGCATCCTGAAAAGCCCTGTGATAAGGACTTCTCCAGAGTCACCTCGTAAAATCAGAACTGAGAGAATAATCAACCAGACCAGAGTTTGACCAAAATGACTGAATTGTGCACCCTCCCCGACCCCCACTGCCACAATTCTTCCTCCAAGACGGGGCTGAGAGGATGGATCCCACTTTGCCTTCTCAATATGGCCATATCCATTCAAGTTTCCTTCCCTGCTTCTCATCATTGTCGTTTCTGCTTGGTTTCAGGGACAAGTAGTTGGACCCAGTTGGTTGGAAACCCTCAGTCTCCAGTATCAACAGGACATACCTCCATTGATCTATCATCAAGTTTTCTGACTCTTCTGCCTGATCAAATCTATTGTTGAGCACTTCAGTGAAGTTTTCATTTTGGTGCTTGTATTTTTCAACTTTAAGATTCCCCATTTGGTTCCTTTAAACATTTCTATCTCTGTGTGGTGAAACACTTCAACCAGGCTTCCCTTGAATTATTTATAGTTTCCCTTCATTCTTTGAGCATATTTATAGTAGCTACTCTGATACTTTATCTGTGAATCCCACCATCTGTAGCCTTCAAAATCATTATGCGTTACCTACTTTTGTTTCTAAATAGAATGTGGTTCTGTTTCTTTGTGTGTCTGGTTTTTGTTGAACACTGGGCATGGGAGGCAAGATGTCGTAGCAACACTGGCTGCTGTTGTTCTTTGCTTGGCTGTGTGTCTAGTGTGTTGGAAAAACCGATTCTGTAAACCTGTTTCCCACAGTGTGTAGCCTCTGATGCGCCTGCTCAGATCCCCACTCCCCTCCCAGCCTCATGTTGTTGTGGCCTGGCTACTTCCCTGCCCCTGGGTTGGCATTGCTGCTAATTAATTGGTCAGAGATTGTGCAGGTAAAATGCTTACCTTGACATTGAACACGGGCCTGGCCTGGAGCAGCCCTCCCAGTTCAGAGCGTTTACTGCTTTGGTCCCCCATTTAGCCAGAGAGTGGCAGCTTCATGGTCCTCCCTCTCTGGCTGCTCCTGGGAAGACTCAGCCCCGAGTTTGTTCTGTCTTCCAGACTGCCGGAGCTGACAGGGGCTTTCGAAGCCCTGGTTTCCTGATGCAGCAGCACTAACTCCAGACTGAGAGCTCGTTAGCTGTAGAGGAGAGAGGCCTGCTTAGACAGGACCCCAAAACACGGAGCAGAAACAGCCTCTAAGCCACCTGCCTTCCTGCACCTGGGAGGTGGGAGACATGTGGTCTGTTAGTGGGCAGCGTGGATGGCCACCTGTGCCCACAGAAACCTCGGGAGGTGCTGACCTTTGACCCTAGAGATGCACCTGGCCTGTAAGTCAAAGATCCCTTCTAGATCCTAGTTGCATCCCTTTCTTAAACCTCTCCTGGTTTGGAGGGGACGCAGCACGACCCCGGACCTTTTTAAATCCCTCACCGACCCTGAGGAGGAGGATGGTCTTTGGACAAGAGTCCTCCATCTTCCCCTTCAGCCAGCTTTTCCAATAACATCTCTTTCCTTGCTTCTACCCTTGACCCTCAACTTACCTGGCCTGCTGTGCAGCAAGCAGCTGGGCCTGGATTTGGTGCCACCAGGAGCCACCCTGGGTCCTTAGTGCTCAGTCAGCGTTGGGCTGGAGTCGAGCTTCAGCCTCGTTCCAGCGAGGCTTTGGCCCTGTTGCGACGGGTCTGTGTGTGGCTGGGACGCTCCGCTGGCTCCGGTGGGTGCCGCCTGTGTCCACCAGCACTGGGCCCCAGAGCTGGGGTGAGCCAGGACTGCCCTGCGCGCCTCCCTCCCTGGTTCTCTGCTGGTTTCCTCGAAGCGGAGATTCCAGCATCTTCCTAAATGCCCTCCATCAAAATCCCCTTGGGTTTTGACAATGCCCTCAGGCATGGAGTTCTCCAATTCCTATTGAAATAAAGTCAACCCAAGTCAGAAAAAGCTGAGGCACCGTTTCCTTTATTCTGCATTTCTCCCCAGGTGTGACCCCACACCCAAGCTGGGAAGAGAGGCCTGCTTTTCCTAAAAGTGACAGACAACCTCCTGGGTCTAGGGACCCAGGAGGGTGACGATGCCTGGCATCCTTGGTGCTTCTCACTTGAGCCTCTGCCAGCAGCATACCTCAGCCTCTCCTCCCAGCCTCCAGCCAGCCCGTTCCCACCTCCTGGCCCTCACTCTGCCTCAGACTTCCAGCTTCCCAGCTCTTTGTCCCCTGGGGAGAATTTCTGCAGTTTTTGGTCTTTAGAGGTTCCAGATCAACACTCAAATGAGAGGTCTCCTTGCCAGGCGTGGTGGCGCACGCCTGTAATCCTGACGACTCAGAGGCTGAGGCAGGAGGATGGCAAGTTCAAAGTCAGCCTCAGCAACTTAGTGAGGCACTAAGCAACTCAGTGAGACCCTGTCTCTAAATAAAATACAAAATAGGGCTGGGGATGTGGCTCAGTGGTTAAGTGCCCCTGGGGTCAATCCCTGGTACCAAAAAAAAAAAAAAAAAGTGAAAAGTGGCCTCTAACTCTCATGGCCTGATCAGTCAGGTCAAGAACGCTTCTCCTTTCTCAGCCCTTCCTGGACGCACATCCTACGCTGGTTGAATTGGAAGCATCTTTTGGAAGAAAACACAAGACTGGAGGTGTGCCTGCTTCTCTCACTCCCAGCTTCAGGGTTTCCATTCTGAGCAGCAGTGACTCTAGTTCACTTCTTAGAACTGCTGTGAAGATATGCCTTCCTGGCTCAAATGGGTTAAAAACAGACTTCTTGTTTTTAAGAATAAGAACTTCTTTACTTTTAAGAACAGAATAAGACTCTTCTTATTTCCAACGATGGTGTGAAGACCGGGTCTTTCCCTTTGGACCCAGGGTCACAGCATCACAGCCAGCATTGACCATGCGCCTGGAGCAATTCCAGCTTCCTCCACGTGAACCTCGACAGCAACCTGAGGAGCAGAAGGAGCTCATTTTGCAAATGAGGAGTCCACCGGAGAGGCAGGGGACTTCAACAAATATCAACTGGCTGCTCAGAGGCTGGGCGGAGCTCGACACCCATCACGCTCTGTGTATCCCAGCTCCTGGCTGGGCAGGCAGTTGGCTGCCTCCCCGCCAAGCTATACTCCATCTTCCATTGTGGCAGGACCCAAGTTTTAGGGGGGATAGCAACCTTTCCCCCATCATTACCTAGCATTATTTTTAATAAGTTGAAGATCATTTAGGGTGATTAATTTCCCTTGCTGATAACTGATTTAGGAAGGGACATAGAACACAGTTCAGGCCAAGTGTGATGAGATGGAGGGGATGGACACCCTCCTTCTTTTCTGGGACAGATAGAAAGAGATGTGGGGAAAAGTGTAACACCTGGAACCACGGCAGCCATCTTGTGCTCTGGAGGAGTCTGCCTGAGAAAAGCCATATTTGAGAATGGAAAATCAATGTGCAGAAAAATCTGGGTCCTTGCTGCCTCTGGAACGACTCTACGACCTGCGTCCCAGGTCGTGAGATAGCCAGTTCTCCCGGATGGAGCTTTTCTGCATTGTCAGCTGAAGGTCTTCCCATGGCTATTTCTATCCATGAGCAAAACTGCAGCAAGATTGACAGTGGGCCCAGACGGGGAAATGATGCCTTCCCCGGTACTGCAGGGAGAGGAGGGGGCCAGGGAGCTCGGCGAGGGGCTGTGGGCTGCAATTAGGAAAGTGATTGGCTTCTGGGGTCAGTGGGAAAGCTCTGGAGGGCGTCCTGAGAGGGCCTGATCTTAGCTGCCATCTAAACACTCGCTCAGGTGACCCTGCGGAGGACCATCTGGGGCGGTGGGAGCGGAAGCCCAGATGGGCACCAGGAGGCAGCCATGGAGGGGCCATGGGGCTGGGGGAGGTAGAGGGGAGAGGGGTGGGGGGATCAGGGCAGACAAGAGACCCCTCAGGACTTGTGAAAGGCGTCCGCCAGGGAGCAGCAGAGGAGGCCTGGCCAGGAAAGGAGTGGCCATGAGCCAGGGCAGGGAGCGGATCCTTGTGGGCACCAGCTCCCCTCTGCCACCGCTGCTGACGAGCAGGAGACTCTAGGGTCCTAACCAGACCCACGCTCTCCGTCTCTGTTTTGTTTACCACATGCACCAATTGGTATATGAGAGAGAGAAAAATAGGCATCGGTGGGGTGACTGCTGCCAGGCTTGTGGTCACACTCTGGTGGCCTGCTTGCTGCAAAACCTGGTGCCACCCAAGGTGCAGAGGGGCCTCCGTCACGCCTCGGAGTGAGCGAGTCTCCTGTGTCTGCCTCACAAGCCGCAGGGAGATGGCAGAAGCACATCCAGCTCCCAGCTTATGCTGGGGACCTTGGTGCCCCAACATTGGCCTGTCACTCATCAAGACGGCAAACCTGCTGGGTCAGAAATTCCACTGCAAACTGATATGCAATAATAAACATTAATTAAACATTTAATTCCCCATCACTTTTCTTGTCACAATCCATTCTCAAAGGCCACTGAGGGCTGATTTTGATGGGTCGAGGATCTTCAAAACTTAACCCAGGGACACTGAACTCTTGCATTTATTTTCTCCATTTATTTTCTCTTGCGACGATTTTCTGTCGTGAGCAGAGAACCCTTTTTGGATGCAATTGCAATCAACTGTTTACTTGCTTATCTGTTTATTTGCTCATTTATTTGTTAATCCCTCAAATGCATAACTAATGGCTATTGACTCCAAACATGTCTCCAGTTCTAGGGACACAATGGTAAACATGGGGGGGTCAAGGGCCCTGCTTCATGGGGACGTCATCACCTCGAGGAAGGCAAACATTGAGCAGGTAAACACATTAGCCTTGTAATTTAATAGAGTGATCAAGTGTCTGGAGAAAATGAAGCAGGATATGAGGAGAGAGGGAGTTGTGGCTGGGAAGCTCTTTTAATTCAGGCAGTTAAGCAAGGCAGCTTTGTTATGTACAGGCTTCCCCAGGAGCTTGCCAAGGGAAAGCAACAGCATGTGTAAAGGTCCTGGGGTAGGAGAACACGCCTGGGATGTCAATGGAAGAGGATGTCACTCAATGCCTGTGAGTTCAGACAGCTGTGCGAGTGAAGTGTGTATATGCCAAAGGAAGAGGCAAGACGGAGGTGTTCCTCTGCCCTGGGCTTTATTGGGCCTGTCTTCATCTGTCTATCTATCCTGCAGATGGCGGGTATCTATTTGGGACAAATACTGTGAAATAAAGACCAAAGTCCAGAAGATTCCATAGTGCAGAAATCGGAGAAGCCAACGATCTATCACATTGTCACCAACATTTACTGATAGAAGGGTGATGTCGGAGGGCATTCCTACCCTGCCTGGTTCGACCAAGTGACTTGCTTTGGACAACACAGTCTGAGCCAGGAGGTCAAGCTCTGCCTCATGAACTTGCCTTGGAGGGCTGGGTGTTGCTATAGCAAGGTCACCGCCCGGGGAATGTACGATCAATGGAAATACAGTGTCAACTAGGAAGTCCAAAAGAGAGGATCCGGCACTGCCAGGGGCCTTCCTGTCACATCATCCCATCCTGGAAGGATAAAGAGGGAGCCAGAGATCCAACCTGTAGGCTCAGTGCCACCAGCCCATTTTAGGAGGTGCCGCTCTCACGACCCCAAACATCTCGACATTAGGTTTCCAACACATGCACTTTGGGGAATGCATTCAAACTATCGAAGAGAGAGTGCAGGCTGAGTCCCCTGCTAGGTCCACTGCTGCAGTGACCCTCGTCACACTACCATCTGCCACAATGACTAGAAGTGGCCAAGGTAGAGGTTCCCCTGTCTGTCAGGGCCCTGAGAGAGAAATGAGCCGTCAAAACTGACGTCTCTGGGGCTTTGGGATTGTGTGTTACTGCAGCATCTCGTAACCTATGCTGACTCTCATGGCCAGGATGAGGATCAGTGTAAAACCAGGACACAGTGACGGTGAGGAAGTCAGAGGAAGCTTCCCAGAGAGGTGCCATCTTTGCAGATGGCTGAAAGGACAGCTGGAATTTTCCGGTCACAGGGAGGGAGCTGGTGGTTTGGAGACCTGTCCCTCGGGCAGTGAGCACACAGAGGGAATCACAGGCTCCGTCAGTGCCCTGAAGAGTTGCACATGTGGATCTGACTTCTGGCTTCGTCCCTGTCTACTTCTATGGCTTTGAGCAGAAGCTCCTGACAGCTGGGTGTCAGATGTCACAATGTGCACGAAGGTGCCATCCTACTGTGCCTGGGACCTGTGTGCACACGCTCACTCAAGGCGGTGGCGACATTAGACATACTTGTAGAGGTACTTAGTCCTGGGCCTGGTTTTGTCATGGCCTTTGCCAAAATGCTGATATGGTGACGATGATCTGTAGCTACTGCACAGGTGGCACTTAGCACGGATCCCTCCCAAGCCCTTTGCCGGCGTTCCTGAGTAAAACAGCTGTGCCCGTTTTACTAACGAATGGGACACAGAGTGAGGGGCTTGTCCAAAGCCACCCAGCTGCAAAGTGCCCAAGCCAGAATTCAGATCCGGGGCTCAAATTCCTGTGTCCACCGTTGGGACCACGGGATCGGTTCTTGCTTCTAGGCTTTGACAGCGAAGAGACTCGGGCAGTTTTTGTCAGTTTGATGTCCCCTGAAGCTCCCACTCTCAGAGACACTGCTGCAGCTGCTGGAAGGAAGGGAGTTTGGGGTCCAGGTCAGAGACTCAGGCAGGGGTGATGCTATGATTTTGGGTCATGGGAAGAAACCAGGAGGGGCAGTTCCTGAACTGAAGCTGGGCAGGAGAGAACCGGGAGTCCTTCCAATTTACTGTATCCTGCTTGGGGACAGCATGCTTTGTCCTCTGCAAGAACACACAGTGGTAGGAATGGTCTCCATGCAGACCCTACAGTCTCATGGAAGAGACAGACAAGCCGGTGCTGTGCAGGTGCTCTTGGGGACAGCACTGGTGGTGATAGGGGCCCAGAGGACCTTGTCTAGCCTTGAGGATGACATCAAGCTGAAGACATGGCAGGCACGTACCAGTGACCCTGATGCAGAAAGTGGAGGCAGAAGAACATTCCAGAAGGAGGGGGAAGTATGTGCACTCATCCAGGAAAGCCTGGAGGGCGTGTGTGCACTGAGCATCCTGCAAGGTTCTCCTGCAGGGAGAGAAGAACCCAGGGTGGGCATAGAGCTCCCTCCTGGGCTTTGTCCTGGGTGAGGGGAAGCCAAGGAGAGGCTTCAAGTGAAGGAAGCATAGAATCAGATTTTCTTTTCATAAGTCTCTCTTTGGCTGCTAATAGGATTGCAGGGGAACAAGGCCAAGGGTAGGAGGACCACTTAGCAGGCTGAGCAAACCTCCTGGCTGAGGGAAGGAGGTCAGGGGCTGCAGAGCGTGGGGCGGGGGGTGGAGCCGCGCTCACTGAACTCCTGGCCCTGGATAAGGGCTCCGGTGACATTTCATCCCCGTCCACCACCTCCCTCGCCCAAAGGGCCACCTGACCTATATTTATCTTTCCAAAGTGACCGTTCTGCAAATTGCCACTCTGCGATTTCAGCCCTGCCTACGTTCCCGAGCACACTGGGTTCTGGGTCACAGGCACGCGGCCCAAGCCAGCTGTTAACTGGCTCTTCATCTTGTTTTGTTTCCTGAGATTTGTTTGCTTGGTGCCCGGGATCTTTACAGGCTGCAGCTCACGAGGCCAGTTTTCCAGGTCCTGTTCTGTCCTAGGTCACAGCTTGGGGAACTGGCCCCAGGTGAGCAAGTTTTCTGGACTCTGGGACTGTTTTCCCTTTGGAACCCCAGAAATCATGGGTTAAATTTCTTTTCCAATTAGCTCTGCATTTTCTATAAAGACATAATCCTTTATTAAGTTAATGAGGCATAATAATTATTAATTGCTAATTATTCATAGTCGCTTAGTCGATTTAAAAGAAATGATACCATTTAGAGCAAGATTTAAAGATATGCAAGTATCTGACAGCTTCCTCTAGCTGCCCAGCTACTCTGCATCGTCCTCTGGACGATGTGGATTTTGTTCTGGATTCTATGATTTGAAGCCTCCGCATAGCACCTTTGTGTCCTCAACCAACCTCCTGACTCCGAATGTCAGTTTCCCCACCTGGGAAATGGGATCTAGGTACCCATGTGCAAGGGAGTTTTACCTGAGATAATGTGAGCAGAATGCTTATCATAGTCCTTAGTAGGTACTGAAAAAGTCAAAAATATAAGTTATCTTTTAGAAGTTGCTTCTTTCTGTAACCCTGGATGTGTCAGGGGTCCTTGACCCCTGAGCCACATCCCCAGCCCTATTTTTTATTTTATTTAGAGACAGGGTCTCACTGAGTTGCTTATGGCCTCGCTAAGTTGCTGAGGCTGACCTTGAACTCACAATCCTCCTGCCTCAGCCTCCTGAGCTGCTGGGATTACAGGTGTGTGCCACCACCCCCGGCCTGGATGTGCCTTGTGTGTGTGTGTGTGTGTGTGTGTGTGTGTGTGTGTGTGTCTTAGTCCATTTTCTGTTGTTGAACCTGAATGCCCCAGTTTGGGTAATTTTTCAGGAGTATGTTTATTTAGCTTGTGGTTCGTGGGACTTTGTGGGAAGTCCAACAGCATGACCTTGACATCTGCTTGGCACCTGGCCCTGGCCTGGAGCATGATTTCACACAGTGGGACACAGCAAACAAGTTAGAGAGCTCAGCTTCATAACAAAGCCAGCCTGCCAGACTCATTAATCCACTGATCCATAAGTGGATTAATCCACTTAGGAGGACAGAGCTCTCTTGACCCAAGCACTTCCCACAGGTCCCACCTCTGAATACCCTTAACATAGGACTTTGGGGATGATGTGTCCAGCACATGAGATCTGGGGACACTTTCAAACCATAGCAACACATGTATGCATCTGTGTGGACGTCTGCATCAGTACCTTGACCTTGTCTTCTAAACTTCTGCTGAAACTCATGGAACTCAAGGCAGAGTTCTCAACCTGGGCTCAGGGTCTTGAGCCTTCAGGACAACTTGTGTGGACAGCCCACTTGGAGGCAGCTCCAATGTCCTGCCAGCACGCTGGGGCCTTGGAACATGAGAGAGCGTGGCTTCCTGTTCCACGTCCTCCCTGCTGGGTCGTTTGGAGAAGCTCCAGGGTGACCATACCTCCTTGCTGGTTAAGGACTGGGAGTTAGTCTGACCTGGGGCCCTGAGAGGGTGACCTCCTGGGGGCCAGCAGACTTCATAGATGCCCTTGAGCCCTCCCAGGCTAGCCCACTACTCCTGGGCTTCTCTTTACGCCCCATCCATCTGAGGTTGGGGGCTCTCGTCCTGGTTCACATTCCGATGGCCACTGCCTGGCGGCCCTGGCTGCAGAGAGAAACCCAGTCCTTTTTAAGAATCCTACTTAGGGAGGTGTGTGTGCTGGGGGAGAATCCTCTTGCTTTTGCCTTGACGGAGAAGGAAAGAGAAGAGCCACAAGATCCATTGCAAATAACGGGTTCCACGCGGGCAGCGATGGGGACCACGCAAAGCCAAATCCAGCAGCAAGAACAAAATTGGGTCCCCAAGGGAGCAAGGCCAGCTGCTGTGGCAGGTGAGCCAAGGTGGTGGTTGCAGGAGAAACACTGCCGTCACCTGTTATTGAGAGCTGCCAGCCATGGAGAACATTCTAGATGCCAGATCTGTTCTCAACTGCCATTGACATCTGACTTGTCCGGAATTGAATATCGTTTTCTTCACTTTCTCAGGGCCAGGGAGGTAACGGCAGTCGCAAGTTGTGCAAGTGTGAATCGAAAAACGTGTGCCCCTACCTGGGCCCACACTCTGCTGTCTCCCTTTAAGGGTGTCGAGGTGGTGAGGGGCCACTCAGGGGTTGGGAAGGGGGTGTGACGTGCCTGCTGTGATGGCCAATGCATTATTATTATCATCACCCACTGTCACTTCCCCCAAAGAGGAAGGAAGGCTCGGTCAGCTTTGTGATGTAAGACAGCCACAATTCCCACTGGGCAAGGACAGGAGGCAGAATAAGGGCTACATCCTAATCTCCAGAAACTGTCAGCGCGGTGGCTTGTGTGACAGGGGAAGTTGGGGTGCAGGTGGAATTTACATTGCTAATCAGGTGACCTCAAAATAAGGAGATGATCCTAAATTATCCTGAAGGACTTGGCATAAGCACCCAGTGTCTACATGGGAAAGAGAGCAGGGAGTGGGCACGGGAGATGTGCCACAAGCCCCCACCTGCCATTGCTGGTTTGAAGATGGAGGGAGAAGATCAGGACCCAAGAAATGTGATTGATTTTAGAAACCAGACCAAACCCAGGTGACATCTTTGTTTTAGCCCAGTGAGTCCTATTTCAGACTCTGACACCCAGAACTGTAAGTTTTTTTTTTTTTTAATGTTTTTTAAAAGTGTGGTTTTCAGCTACCAGGTTTGTGGTGATTTGTTATAGCAGCAATAAGAAACTGATACAGCAAGGTAATGGTCCCTTTAAAACTCATGTACAAATTGAACTGCATCAAACCTTTGCGTTGCAGATTTTTTTCATCTATCAGAATGCAGAGAAGAGGGGCATGGAAAACAGCCCCACAAGGAAGCAATGAACCCAAAACAAAATAAGAAGCCTTCTGCTGGACAGTGGACTCAGGTTCTCAGGTTCAATGCAAGAAACACATTGACGCCTTGGTTCTTATTTACCATTACCTCTCCTGGAAGATCCCATGGGGAGGTGTGGCTCTGGCTTGGAGCCAAATATTGGCATCCCGTCGCTCACAGAGTTGGAAGAATTCAAGATTAAAGGCTACCTACAAACTACTGCCTGGTGCGGGTGTCAATCAAAGCCAGCACTGTGCAGTGGGAAAGGACATGATTTTGGGGTCCAAATGCCTTGTTTGGATATGACATAGCTGTGTGATCTTTTGAAAGTCACTTATCCTCTGTGAGCCCCAGATTTCTGATCTGAATGTTGGAAAAATCAATCCTTATTTCTTGGGGTCATTGGGAAGATTAAAATATGCCATAGCATATCTTAAAAAATATTGGACACAGTAAGAGTTTAATAAACATCTGGTCTCCATCACTTCTGAATCTTGTTCAGTGGCTAATGTTTTGAACATCACTAGTTCATATTTTATTTTGGATACTCTCTCATGCATTGTTTGTTGTTTGTTTTTTGCGGTGCTGGGGATTGAACCCAGGGCCTTGTGCTTGCGAGTCAGGCACTCTACCAACTGAGCTATATCCCCAGCCCCTCATGCATTGTTTTTGATTATTGAATAATATGTACTCATTGTAGGAGAACCCAGGAATGTTAAATCATTGTTGAAGATTGAAAAGATTATAGAAACATATGAAAATACAATAAAAACCTTCCATAAAACCACCAAATGTTTCAATTGTATGTGTGGCATAGTGTGATTTTCTTCTGTTCAGTAAAAGTAATTGGGGTCAACTTTTTCAGTATGATTTTTTTCTTCCTGTCTATGGTTTATTTTTTCAATGTTTAACAATAAAAGCAGATGGGAGTTTGGAATTAGATCAGTTTGCATCAGAGAAATCACAGCTCTATCATGTCTTATGCATTATCCCTGGAAAAATCCTGTATTGTATCCCCTAGGGTTTGTGTGGGATTTAAATGGTTTAAGGTCGATAAAGCTGTTAAAACAGTTACCGAAAAACTGCTTATAAAATGATGGTGTCTTTGTTGATATTGATTAGTCGACTGTGTCAGGATATGTTTTGCTGCAATAACAAACAGCACTGGAGTCTCAGTTACTTAACAAGAATTTGTTCCTGACTGCAAGTAGAAATCACTTTCTTGGGTAGCTCTCTTCCACGTGGGTGATTTAGAATTCCAGTTTTTTTCCATCTTGGAGAAATTCCATTGCATATTTTTCCATGATTGCCAAAGCATGGGAAGAGAAGTTGGAAGACATCAACCAGCAATTTAAACTCTTGAATTCAGAGGAAATAGGATCCATTCTACTTGCAACCAATGGGCCCAAACTAATTACATGACCCCACATTCAAGGTGTGTGTGTGTGTGTGTGTGTGTGTAAAACCCAAAAGAAGAGGAGACACAAGTTGATAAGCACTAGGAGTCTCACCATGGGATTATCTGAGAAGATTGTCTGCACTCTTGGAAGGTAGTGGACTTGAACTCAGGTCAGGTTCCAGTGTGTCTGTGTTGTAAATCCTCCCGGATGAAGGAAAGAAAGGCAGGGCATGGACTGCCCCTGGGTCTGTCTGTCCCTGGATCCCACCAGAGCTTCAGCTTCAGTTTTCTCTCTGTGTCTGAGAATCACTGCCTGGGGGCTCACCTGTGAGGGGTGCGTTGAAGCACAGGGTCAGGCTGGCCACCGAGGAGCGCTTCATCCGTACCATCATTATCCTGATCTACAGCATGTCCCCAGGGCCATCAGTTCCGGGAGAGAGTTTATCAGGCCCCACGCTGCCATTTAGTGGACACTAAGTAGACCTGGGCCTTGGTGAGCTGGAAGCCAGGTGTGAGCCGAGGGCTCCTGGGGAATTATCACACCTCCTGAAGAATCTGCAGGGAAACTTTGCTTTCGGGGTTTTAGTCCTTTGCCCCAAATAGCACCAGCCTTTCATCTTTCCAGATGCGGCAGTAGGGTATGAGGAAATGTTTTAAGAGTCAACACATCTTAGGTATACTTGATGACTTTGCCCCTGACTCGCTGTGTGGCCTGAGGAAAGCTGCTTCCCATCTCTGGGCCTGCATTTTTTCATTCATGTAATGGGACCAGGATCAACTCTCTGACTTCTCTTGTTCTGTGAGTCTGTGATTTCATCCTTAAACTATGTCCAGAGCTTGGATTTTGGGGGAGCTCCCTGTCAGAGAACAGCTTGCTCAGTTAGGATGCTTTGGGTCATAAGCAACAGCAGCATGTACTCAGATGGGCTTTCAAAATACAGAAATTGACTACCCCATACAATAGACTTCTGGGCAGAGTGGGTTTTATAATTGGTGAACCATCAGCTCAACCACATCTTCAAAGATCCAGGTTCCTTCTGCTTTCTGCCCAAGCTGGACAAGTGGCCTGCTGATGGTTCAGTGATTAGAGTCAGACATGCACAACCAGACCAAGAAGAGAGAGGACCTGTCCTGGGAGATCCTGGGGCTGCCCCAGGAGACAGGAATATGTCTGGAAGCCACCCAGAGGGCTTCTCCACTGGCCAGAGGTCTTGCCGTCACGATGGAGGGGTGGGATTACCTTGGATTGACAGGTCCATCCATGGATCTGAGATGAGCTCAGTGGGAGATGGGGTGTGTTCAAGGGGGCACCTGAGACAAAATCAGGGTCTGCTTGAAAGGAGGAAGGGAGACTCGGGGCGGTGGAAACACAGCATCAATGTCTCATTCACACTCTCATTTTCTTCTTCAGTTGATTAATCCAGCATCAAAAACACTAGTTAACAGATATGAAGTGTTGGCTTCTGTGTCGAGATTTCCTCCTTCATCTTTCCACCAGCCTGGGAGGCAATGGGAACATCAAGGCCACTGCAGGAGAGGACACTGAGGTCCAGGGAGGCGACTTGCTGAGGCCCTGAATTGAATGTCAGGGCCCATGGTTGGTCTGTGTGCAGGTGATGCCCCGACTTGGGCTTTTAATTCCCATGCTATATCGTATTTGGGGAGAAAGAAGCATGAGGCCTGAGTTTCAGCAAAGCACCAGCACAGCTAGGGCTTGAGCTCAGACCACCATCTCATTTAAAGCCCACGACAAGGCAGCTGGGTGCTCATCATTCTTCCTGCTTCCTATTTTGTGAAAAGAAGGCTGTTATCCCTTAGGAGCAGACACCCGAGGAAGAGCGCCCCGAACGATGGGATTTTGAATTTTTTTCTCTCATAGCTGGAGGAGGAGAAGTGGCCCACTCCAGGGGGAGTTCAATAGCTCATAGTGACATTCAAGACTCAAGGTCGCCCATATTTCCGCTGCAATAGCTTCAGCGTGTGAACAATGTCTCCTTTCAGGGCCTCGCAGATGGCTGGTCTTCATCTGAACTGGTTCTAAATCAGGAGGAGGCAAGGGCAGGTCGTGAAGGAAGCTCTGTTAGTGTGCTTTGCTCTTCCATCAGGGAGGAAACTGTCCCTGATGTTGGAGAGCTGATGTCCCCTGAGGTCCTGCTGGCCAGAATGGAGTCACACGGTCAATCCTAGCTGCAAGGGAGGCCAGGAGCGGGCTGGGTCTCTAGTTTCTTCATTTGAAGGCTGGTTCAGGCAGCTCAGAAGAGGGGAGAGGTTTGTCCTTGGGAAGATGATCCACAGTGCCAATCATAAACTCCCAAGGTGCCCCAAGATGGAGTCCGTACCGTATTTCTTTGTGTTGTGATTGCCCAATGAAGCCTAACAGTTTTAAATAACTACCCATTAGAATAATTGAATGACTTATAAAGTTTGGGACTTGTGGGAGGACTTGTGGAGAAGGACGGCTGTGGATTAGGGATCACCTGGGCATCTTTCCTCCTGCATCCCCACTTCCTGCCTGTCAATCATTTTGACTTTTTATTTTTATTTTTTGCCAGAGAGTTGTTTCATGACCAAATGCAAATGGGCAGGAAGGTAAAGAAGATTCCATGTCTTTCCTGTATGAACTGGTGGGAAGGACAGTCTATGGAAGAGTCTGTCTTTCACAAGTCAACTTTTGTTCTTGGTTCTGTGACTTAGATGTGACCACATAGGAGGCCCCCAACCTCAGATCCTTCCCTGGGAGGTGCCAGAACCTCAGTAAAGAGGGCCTGTTAAAGTCCACCGGAAATCCCAGCACTGGATGCAAACTGAAAAGAAAATGAATTCAGTGTCAAAGACACAGCCGACCTCACATGCTGACTAAAAATTATCCATAACAAGGCCGTGGTCCCCGCCTGTAATCCCAGTGGCTCGGGAGGCTGAGGCAGGAGGATCACGAGTTCAAATCTAGCCTCAGGAACCTTGAGGCGCTAAGCAACTCAGCGAGATACTGTCTCTAAATAAAATACAAAAAAAGGGTTAAGGATGTGGCTCAGTGGTTAAGTGTGCTTGAGCTCAAACCCCGGTAAGCCCCCCAAAAATTATCCATAACAGCCAAAATACGGAGTCAACCTAGGAGTCCATTGATAGATGAATGGATAAAGAAAATGTGAGAGATATGTATGGGATCTCTCTCTCTCTATCTATAAATAGATCTATCTGTACATATCTCTCTATATATCACATGTATATATATGTATTATACGTATACATACACACAATGGAATATTATATAGGCATAAACTGAAATCCTGCCATTTGTGGCAACCTGAATGGAACATGATGTCAAATGAAATAAGATTCAGAAAGAAAAACACTGAACAATCTCACTTACACGTGGAAGTTGATCTCACAGGAGTGGAGATTAGAACGGTGTGGGAGGGAGCGTGATGGTTGATGGGTAGAGATGCATTGGATGGTGGGGAGCTGGCTTCTGAGGCTCACAGCAGGGCAATTATGGTGGCTAATAATCAATTATATATTTTGACGTAGCTAGTAGATTCTTGAACCCCGCAAGTGTGTAGAATTATTATGTCAATTAAAAGGTTTTTTTTAAAATGTTAACTACAAACGGACATGCCAAAAGGAATTCTGCTGGTGAGCATGCTCAGAAGCTTTCTTTTTTTTTTTTTTTTTTTTTTTGGTACTGGGGATTGAACCCAGGGGCGCTCCACCACTGAGCCACATCCCCAGCCCTATTTTGTATTTTATTTAGAGACAGGGTCTCACTGAGTTGCTTAGGGCCTCGCTAAGTTGCTGAGGCTGGCTTTGAACTTGTGATCCTCCTGCCTCAGCCTCCCGAGTGCTGGGATTACAGGCGTGCGCCACCGCACCTGGCTCAGAAGCTTTCTTCAGAGGAAGAGACTGACCCGGCCACAGGACTGGCTCGTGGGGAGGTGGAGGGGGCCTCACGTGGAAGGAAGCTGCCCATCACCTGGACTCCTGACCTTGGGCCCTGGCCGGCCCACCTGCAAAGCCCTCTCTCTGGGGGGTTGTGGTGCAGACTCTAGGCCCGCGTTTCTTGCTGGTGGCTGTACGTTGTACTCATTTTGGGGGGCGGCAGTGAAATGGTGGTAGAGAGGCATTTTTTAACAAACTGGCGTTGGGGTCCCACTCCCAGAGATTCCTCTCTGGGTTGCCAGCTGCAGGGGGGGTTTTGCAGTTCCCCAGTGGCTCTCAGGGACAGCCAAGGTTGAGAACCGCAGCTTGAGAGTTGACCACCTGCATTCAAATCCAGGTGCTCCACTGCTTGTGTGGCCATGGACACACGCTCATGAGCACTTCCGTGCCTCAGTTTCTTCATCTGTAAAACGGGGCTAAGGACAATCGGCTGTGTTCTGAAGGCTACCGGCACCGTTCACATAAATCCCAGTGCAAAGTAATTTGGGGCCGTCAGCATCGCTGTCTGTCCTGCAGGGTTAGTACTCGCTACCGGGTCTGGGGGAGGCACCAGGGAGGGTCCCCTTGTCCCAGGCAGCCGCTCCTGCAAGCCCTTCCATCCTGATCCACCTTGGAATCAGACCTGCTGGATCCTCCCTACAGTTGAGAACATACAAGAACCACTGGCCTCCCAGAGTCCAGGTCTTGGGAATTTCCTCCCTCCCTTTGGTAACAGAATCGCAACCTTCCTTTGCAGAAACCATCCTTCCATCACCCTTAGCCCATGTTGCTGGATGCAGCTGAGGCCAACCTCCAGCTTCAGACTTGTCAAGAATAAAGTCAGCCGGATTTTCTAGTTCTCACATCCGCCGCGGCATTGCTGAACTGGGAGGATGTAAGTCTGTAGTTTCTGGAAACCATTTATGCAACCAGGAGGTGAGAACCTGCCTGAGGGAGGAAAATCTACACAGGGGAACCAGAGGGAGTGATTAGGACACATGCATTCCCTGTGACATGAGTGGAGAACCTTGATCACACAGCACCTGAAACTGGATTAAACTGTGGGCTTTTCAGAGACATGAGCTAATTGCTATTGCTCAAGTCTCCTTGGGTTAGTCTTCAAATGCAATGGACACAATCTGACAGATGTGCCTCCCCTTGGCTTACTGGTCATGCCTCAGGCCATACCTGTCTGGCTGCTGTATCTTGCTCCTTTCCCAGACCACGTCTTCTTCCTTTGCCTCCACTGGGAGGACCAGGTAGGCTGGGTGTTCAGAGCTGGGCTGATGGCGACAATCTCTGATGGACTGAATATCCAAAGACATCTGGAACCACTTCCACAGTCCCAGAGTGAATTAGCCTTGGGGGAAAAAAAAATAGATTCCATTAAACCGAGGCACCAACCCAGAAGAAAGGAGAGACTAGACTGTCACCGTCACACCGCTCCTGTCGGGCCGGATCTCACAAGTTTTCTTTCCTTTGGTTCTGAATATTGCATTGAAAAATGGCTCTCAGCCAGCAAGCGGGGCCCTGATGGAGAAGGGATCTCAAGTGATGTCCTAGGGAAACAGATGAACGGCTCCAGAGAGAAAAGACGGAGCTGCTCATTAGGAGGGAGAATTTTCATTTTTAATCTGCAATGATCAAAGCTGTCTGGGAATGAAATGGACTAACTCACCAGATCGTCACCTGCGTGTGGCTACAGGTGTGCGAGGTGAGACGGGCTAATTAGCCGTCCTGGGTGTTGGAGAGGGGCTGCTGCAGCCTGGGACCCTGGAGCCAGATCCCTAGGCAAGGCTTTGGGTGCAAGTGGTCAGAATGGCGGGGTCCCAGGGAAGACCAGGAGGAGTTGGGCAGCAAGTCAGGAAAGGGAAGGAAGCCCGTCAAGGGTGCATTAATGAACTGCTTATTCCAGGAGGAACGTGGCACCCAGGTGGGGACCCCCTGAAAGATGGAGGAGATACCCAGAATTGTCCCTCTGCGGAGGCTGAGTGCTGAGTGCTAACCCTGTTCCCCATCCGCTGGGGCTTGCTCCTGGGCCCGGCCCCTCCAGCCTGCATCTGACCTGGCAGAGACTGCTCCTGATGGGGAGATGCGGGGGACAGTTCCTGTGCCTGGAACTGTTGGCAGGTGACCCTGGAGGGGACATACGCAGAACACAGGCATCTGCTACAGGGGCTGGATTCAGAGTTCCCAGCTAAGCCCCCCGGGCTGGATGGTGCCCCTAGGGTGCATCCCTCAGCACGCTCCGTGTTTTCAAAGACAAGGAATCTGAAATAAACTCTCTAATTCCACGTTCCCCTGACTCCAACTTGTCTGACTAACATCTGGCCAGCTTCATGGGTTTCCTCTTCTTGCCTGGACGGAAGGCCCACACCCGCAGTCCCTACCTGAGTCCGGCTGTGGCAGCTCCTCTCATGCCACGTGCTCCAAGAGGGCTCTGCAGGAATCCCCTGGTGGCCCTGAGCCACGCCTGGGGCAGAGCAGAATGTCTTTGGAGCGGAGAGGCTGAGTGCGCCCCTGCATCATGGTTCCCAGGGGTCACGGCCGCCCTTTACAGCTGCCATTTGAGGCCGTGGAGCCAGCTCCTTCCAAAGCACAGTGATGATAGCAACATGTGCACAGCACTTGATAGTTTGTAAGATGCTTCTCAGCCCGAGAACTCAGAGGGCTCTTATGTGGCCGTGTGAACCAGTCAAGGAAAGGATTCGGGCTTAGCCCATTTTATAGATGAGCCAACAGAGGCTGCCTTCCCACTGCCCAGGCCTCCACCTGAGCGGCTGGGGAGGCTCCTGTGCCCCCCTGTGTGGATTCAGAGGCAGGCTGTTGGGTGGAGGGCTAAGAAGCAGGAAGCAGCAGCAGATGGGGGTGAGGGGTGGGGGAGGCAGAGGAGGAGGCCCATGTGACACCGTGAACCACGTTTTCCTCTGGGAAGAGGAGCTGAGCAACAGCGAGGCCTGATCTACAATCTGCACCCAGGAAGAGGTGGAAAGCCAGCCGCACGCTCACATGCAACTATGAACCATCCCAGGACCCCTCGGGCCCCGCGTAGACGTGAGATGGGATTCCTGTCTCTTCCAATCCTGGGGTCGCTTTATTAATAATGGAGAGAATCATGCAGCAGGGGAAGGAGAAGGGAAGGACGGGGGTCAACGGGGTCCTTCCTTCCAGTCCTTCCTTCTTGGCTACTCTGGGCCTCAGTTCTGGCCCCGATCCAGGATGAGCATGGACACCGACTGAGTCACAGATGAGTGGCAGTCCCCCTCACAGGACTCTGCACCCACTGACTCTAAAGATGACGGGAAAGAGGAAGAGACAAAGATTGCTGATTATTAGGGTATTATTTCTATCTCTCCCCAAATTCATGCAGGAGGTCCTAACCCAGCACTCAGAATGGCTGTGTGCAGAGAGAGGACCTCTAACCAGGAGGTTCAATAAAAGTGAGCCAAGGCAGGTGAGCCCTAAGCCAATCTGACCGAGGTCCTGATAAAAAGGGGAACCTGGGATATGTGGAAAGACATCGGAGATGAACACAAAGAAAACAGGAGACGGAGGTGAAAGTGAGACAAGGAGAGAGGCCTTGGGAGGAACTTGCCCGCTGATACCTTGGTCTTGAACTTCCAGGCTGCAGAACTCTGAGAAGGGTTTCTGTGAAGACCCTCGGCCTCTGGTATTGTGTGAGGGCTCCCCTAGCATCTACAGATCTGGGTACTGGAAAGTGGGGTGTGGATGTAACAAATCCTTAACAACGTGGGGATGGCTTTGGAGCCGGGTGTGAGTCAGCAGCTGGAAGAGGTTTGGGGCACACGTGAGAAAAAGCCTAAGTTAGTATTGAAAAGGCTTCTGATAGGAATATGGGGATTGGCGTTGCTCCGGGACAGGTCCAAGGTGCCAATATTGGATTGGATGCTGGGGGCAGGGGTCCTGGCAGATGGGGTTCCTGGGTTCTGTGGAGGGCAGACTTGGGAGGGAAGAAGTTGGAGATTCAGCAGACTTTAGCGAGCTGAAGTGTTGAAGCATGGCGGCAGAGGAGGTGGTACTGCTCGTCCTTCCTGCTCACAGCAAACTGCAAGAGGGGAGGGACACCTGAAAGAGGAGTGTTCAAGCAAAAAAAGAACCAAAGGGTTAAGAGTTTGGAGAATCCTTAGCCTATCCCTATTCCAAAAAATGAGAAAGCCTGTTCTGGAGAGAAAAGGAAGAACTGGGCTAGGCGACCCTATGGTAAAGAGATCACTGGCTTAAGTCATGGATCCCATCAACCAACTCAGCAGAAGTGAACCAACATGGTGGAAGGGATGACGTGGAAGAATGATGTCCATTGCACATAAATGTGCTGCTCCTCAAGGAAAAGTGGGAAATGACCCCCAAAGAAGGACTCTCTCCTAGTTCCATAGGGCAGGGACACCCTTTCGATTTTAGTGAGCCAATCTTGCTTGAGACCCATGAATATGTCCTTTCCATTTTTCCCCATTTGAACCTGGAACGTTTATGCCCCAACTGCCCTGCCATTGCATTTTGGAAGCACTTAACTTGCCTGGTTTCATCGACTTCAAGATGGAGAGGAATCCCTCTGGGAGGAGTCTCAGCCACACTTGATCCAGATGGGATTTAGATCTAAATTTAGACTTGGGACTTGGAGTTGATGCCCGGATGGGTGCAGGCTTTTGGGGCTGTTGGGGTGAGGGTGAATGCATTTTGCATGTGAGAAAGACACAAATCTGGGTCACCAGAAGGTGCAGAGTTATGGACTGAGTTGTGTAGCCCCAAATGCATGCGTTGAGGCCCTAATTCCAGTCTTTGGAGATTAGGTCTTTCCAAGGGACATTAAGTTAAGGTGGGGCTGTTAGTGTGGACCTTAGTCCAATCCAATGACATCCTTGGTCATCCGAGGGTATCCTCATAAGAAGAGGAAATCTGGTCATAGGAAGAGACTCTGCGACGTGTGCGTGTGCCTCACCTGGACTTCCCGCCTCTGGGACTGGGAGGGACTGACTTCTCTTGTTTAAGCCCGTGGCATTTTGTGATGGAGGCTCTGGTGAACTCATGCAGACAGAGTGAAGGCTGGCTTGAACTGGACGTGCTCCTCAGTTCTGCCTTCATAGTCATGCAATTTCATTCCCCTGGGCCTCAGTTTCCTTATCTGTAAAATGGATTCAGTAATTTTTCTTTTATGGGTTTGCGGAGGCAGGAATGCATATGGAAATATGACAACAGTTGCTGTTTTATTCCCCTGGACCTTAAAAGTATTTTCTGAATCCACTGAGAATTGATTCTGGTTATTCTTGGTCTTGCATTGTATAATGTCACTGCAAACACTGAATCAGTGAATACTGAACCAGCAAATACTGAACCATGAATTCACTGCTCCTGGGGAAACACACATTTCCATCCATCCTTCATTGCAGAATTTTTTTTATGCATGTTTCTATTTAAAGGCTCCTTATTTAACATACGCTGTTGATTAATTAAAAGCACACTCATGGCCAATTGCACTAGAACTTGTACTGAACAAAGTTTGCCAGGCATATTTTTCTCCATCAGGTGTATCAAGTTACTGGGTGGCACTTAGGAACATTTGGGACTTAAAACTGCCCTTGAGGACCAGTTAAAATGAAAACATGGCCTGAGATAGACTGAGAATAGAGCAATTTACATATAAGAGTGGAAACAAGGAGGCAGGTGTCACCTTGCTCAGCCTCGGCGGGGACCTGGTCATCGGGTGACCCCCGTTTGGGCCAGCTCTGTGCATGCCTACACAGTGTCACGGGTATTGCTCTGGGGGGTTACAAACAAGCCTTAGTGAGCCGGCAGATTTGCAGATTTGGAATCTGTGGATCGTTGAGCATCAACGTTCTTCTTATCTCCCCTGTCATGTCCCTGGTCCGAGTCAGCATTCTCTCTTACCTGGGGTGCTGTGCCAGGTCCCTAACCTACCTCCACTCTTCTCCCTCTCCCACTCCCTTCATTCCTGCTTGGAGAAGCCCAGAAAACAAAAAGGCAAACAGAAATACTCCCTCGGTTTTCCAAGTAGCACAGTTGGCCGGTGGATATGAACATCACCAGCTCTCAGGTCTCCAGTGACTTTGGTTCCATTGAGAACAAGGTGTAAGCTCCCCCCACAGCCCCCAGGACCAGCCCCTCTGCCCTGCCTCCTAGCACTCTCCTGCTTGCTCACTCCGTTCCAGCCCTGCAGACGTCTCAATTGTCCTTGAACATGGAGGTAGGTCCATCCACCTGGGCTCTCTTCTCTGAGCCGGGTGTGGGGCTTGCCACCTCCTTGGTCGCCTGAATAAATGGAATTTCCTTGGAGCTGGAGCCTCTACCCTGTGTCAAACAGCCCCTCACACAGCTTTCTGCCTTCTTGTCCACCTTCTTCTTTTCCTCTATAGTTCATCTTCACTAGAAGGCAGAGACATTCATTATTGTTGTTGATTTCATTTCTTTTTTTTTTTCTTTCTTTTTTTTTTTTCTTTTTTGCTTTATTGCTGGGATCCTGGGCATCCAGAACAGAACCACACACAGAGCAGATTCTCTGCAAACAAATAATGCTGACCAGCTAGACTTCCAGTGAGCAGAACCTGAGGGAAGGGCAACAGCCAGGGAGCTGTCTTGTGCACACACCAGCTGATGGCCGGCAGGCTCTCCAGGCTGGGCCCAAAGGCTTCATTCTGACTTTGCAGAGCTTCCCCTTGGATGTAGATTAGACATAGAGAAGGCGTATTTTGAGCAGGAAAACTATATACTCCAAAGCATGAGTCCTGAGGGGTTTCCAAAGAGCTAAGAGGCCCCATGGTAGCAGGGTCATGACTCAGCCTTGGCCCTGCACACAGAAGGAAGGTCTGCGGTGCCTCAGTTTTCCAGTTGCCCCCCCTGAGCACAGACTTGGAATTCCTCCTGCTCTGTGGGAACTGTGGAGTAGCAAGATGCACTTTGCAATCATTTGAATTTCATATTGGTTATTTAAACGCGGGCCTGTTCTTCGTAGCGGCACAGCTGAACGGGAACTGACTATAGCAGCTGTTTGTGCTGAGCAGCAACAAGGAGGCATCACGTCCTGGAATGTGCCCCGGGGAAGCAGGAAGCCAGCTGGGGGCTCCTGCAGCTCCTGTGGGTCTGCCAGGAACGGACAAGCGATTGCAAACTTCGCACATGGGTGTGTCCCCGTCCCAGGGCTGGGATAGCAAGGTTATAAGCACCGGTGAGATATTTGCATAGCCAACAGCAACGTGTGCCCCGTACCTTTAGGGAGAGGGAGAAGGAGCCTGAGGACTCGTCAGTCCAGAGATGGTTCGGAGCACTCCTGCGCCCTCCTCTAGCCTGTGCCTATGGTGCGAGTTTCTTTCTATTCTTGGTGAAAGCATGGTGCCAATAACCCCATGGTGCTTGTGGAAGGACAGGCATTGAACCAAGCACGGAGCATGATCCCTGAGTTCATCTGCACAACCACTTTGTTAGCTCCATTTTATTCATCAGGAAGCTCAGGCACAGAGAGGGAAAGGGGCTTGGCAAAGATCACACAGCTTATAAGTAGAAGAGTGGATTGAAATCCAGGTCCATGAACCCCTGAGCTTTTCATCACTGAAGCTGAAATAAAATAAGGGAGTGTGTCTCTTACACTTTGGGCACATGTTTTTAGTACAGATTTGTGTCTTAGAGTTTCTCCACATTTCCCTCTAACTGTGCCCTCCCGGTTGTATTTTCATTCTGCAGGTGTGCTGTGGATCAGCCGAGGTGCCGAGGCCCCGTGGAGTCATGTACTGCCGTGAGCCATGGACCACAAAGCCACTAAATATCTAAGGTCTCTCTGCCCCCCACTGAGAGTGCATGCTAAGGATAAGATTTAGGGGGACTCTGCTATGTGATCTCTGTCAGTTGTAAGCATTTTGAATATATTGGTTTATTCAAGAAACCTATGTCTTTATTATTATTATTTTATTTGTGTGGTGCTGGGCATTGAACCCAGGATCTCACTCATGCTAGGCAAGGGCTCTACCACTGAGCTCCAACTCCAGTCCTGTTTATAAAATTTTTGATTGACAGGTGTTAATTGCACATATTCATGACATTCAGTATGATGTGTGCACAGGTGTATAATGTGTGCACTGATCAAATCCAATTTCCTTTTATCCACCCTACTCCTCCATCCTTTGTAACTTCTATGAACAACTATTCTATATAAAGGTTACATTCCTTAGTTTCAACATATGAAAGAGAACATGTGATACTTGTCTTTCTGTGTCTGGCTTATTTTACTTACTATAATATCCTCTGGTTCTACCCATTTTGATGCAAATGTATGGGTTTCATTCTTCTTCCTGGCTGAATAGTACTCCATTGTGTATATATGTACCACATTTTCTTTATTCATTCATGTATTGAAGGGCACCCAGGCTTCCTGGGTGGCTTTTAATAGGTAAAGGGAGTGAGACACAGAGAGATGAAGTCATTTGCCTGAGCTGACACAGTTCAGTAATGAAAAAGGAAAGATTTGAACTTGAGAGGGCTGGCTTCTGAGGACAGTCCCTTAGCCACTACACGACACTCCCAGATTTCCACCTGAACTGTCTTCACATCCATAAGATGTTTTCAAATTTACAAAAGCTTGTGAGAGAAGCAAAAGCATCCTTCTTACTGAATATAAGAGGAGACTGAGGCCCAGAGGGAGGAAGAGAGAGGCCCTAACTCTTGGTCAAGAAGCAGAGACGGATCTGAATGGGAGTTCCATTCTGAGACCCCAGCACGCCCTTGAGGAGCAGATCCTCTCCTTGTGACTGGGCTGCGCTCTCCCCTGGCCGTTGGGAGATTTCCATCCTCCACGCAGCAGAGACCTACTCCTACCCACGCCCTTCGCTCTGCAGAGAAAGTTTCATCTCATTAGTCAAATTAAAACTTACTTTTGAACTTGGTCTCTCCGTGTGATAGACTTCAAGTAAATTATAATTTTATTTATAGCTCCCTGTCTTCCAGAGACTTAAGCGGCAATATGTTATTTGGCTCACGAAGAAATAAAAATAAAATAAAATAAAATGACACCTCTTCCAGCTCTGTAACTAATTAGGGAGACTTCCAGGCTGCTGTTGATTCAAGAAGCTGAAATGTATACCCGCTGCCACCAGCAGCCAGCCCCGAGCTCCCAGGGAGGACAGACTCGGATTTCACATCAAGTCAAACAATTATCTTGAAGCCTTGAGTGAACTCCACCAAGTGCCTTTAAAACACATTCTTCAATTGCCACGCCAAGCTGGTCGTACCCAGCAGGGGAAGCTGGGAGATGTCAGGCGATCTTCCCAAGCCTGGCAGCCCGTGTCAGCCGGCCTCAGCCACTGCCGGACAATTATTTATTTATTTCTGAGGCTCCAGGGGATGGGCCAGAGCTTTGGGGTTGGAAAATGGGTAAATCTCAGGAAACAGCAGTCGTGGAAGGAGCAAGCCAGGTTCACATTTGTTGGAGCAAATTTCGCTTCTCGGTTCTCCTTGCCTACTAGCATTTTATTGTTAATTTTTTTTTACTTGAAATAACTTGAAGCGCACAACAGAGTTGCAAAGATACCATAATTAGAGTTCCCACTAGGTTTCCCCTAATGGAACCGTTGTACCTAACCAGGTAGATTTGCCATCAGGACTTCCTCCAGGTGCTGAGGACACACCTGGGCTCCCAGCTCCCAGGGAGCCTGCAGACAGGTGGGAAGAACACGCACAGGCCTGGTCAGAAGCCTTGGCCGGGGCTGTCTCTCCCCTGGGGAGGTAAGGAGAAGCCATTGCAGCCGATCCTGAGATTAACTGCGTGCATGAATCAAGGTGAGAACCGTTCAGTGACTCTGGACGTCCAGAGGAAAGGCAGGGCCCTGTGATTAGGGGAGCCAAGGACATAAGCATCTGGGACCCAACAGAGCCACCCTTGAATCCTTCTGTGTGAGTGGGTTGGGGCGAGCCACTCGGCTTTAACAGCAGAAATGGGGGTGGTGGCTTTTCCTTTAGATTGACAAGAGGTGGGCGGGTGTCATTAAATATTTTTGGAAAAAAAGAAAAAGCAAACCCAGCTGTGCTCAGTACAGGGATGGACGATTGCTGCGTGGTGTGCGTGCGTTCACCGATCCAGTGCAGAAGCGAGCCACGAGCCCTGCCACGTTCCTGCTCTGTCAGGAATTCCACAGCCGCCTCCTCTCGCCCAGGCTGCAGCACCCCTTGCATCCTTGCATTCTGCCGTGGCCTGGGCTTCCTCCCCAGCCACCTTGGACTCTCCTGCTCCTCCTCGACCCTGGGCTGCTCCTGGAAGGTAACCCACACCTCCAGCCCCAGGCCGTCACCCTCTGGTCCCCATCTCCAGGTCCCTGCAGAGCCTCCTCCTGGCCTGGTGGACATCTAGCTTGCAACGTCACCTACTGGAGAGTCCTTCTGAGACATCTGACAGAAGCATGGCGCCCCACTCTTTCCCACTCTTCACAGCTGGACAAGGTGTGCATTTGATTTATTCTTTTCCTCTCCTTCTCTGATGGAAGCTTCTCCATCCTTGGTGCCCAACAGTGTCCGGCCCATAGCGGGCATTCAAGTGGTATTTTGTGGGGTAAAAGTTGGCCTGCAACCTTTTCTCCATGCCTCCCTCTCTCCATTCCTCCTCCCTCCTTCCTTCCATTCTTCCTTCTTATTAAATAATCACTTTATGCCTGCCATTTTGTCCCTGAGGTGCATGGGTGGGCCCTTTGGAAGGCTCTGGTTCTGATCTCCCTTTTCTTCACCCAAGTCTCTCGGCCATGTTGGAGTGGATGTGGTGATGGGCACCCACCACCCCGTTAGGTCCAGAAGCAAACACCTCCTAGCCTCCCTTCTCCTCTGAGTCTGGGTGTGAAAGGGATAGACGCGCACTGGTGGAGACCTCCAGTTGGCTCACTCCATGGTCCATTTCCACCTGAAACTTTCTCCTTGACATTTTCCAAGCATTTCAGGCCATCAGACGCCTGCTTCATCCACATTCCCTCATTCCTCCCTTTTTTTTTGGGGGGGGGGGGAATGAGGGATTGACCTCAGGGACACTCGGCCACTGAGCCACATCCCCAGCCCTGTTTTGTATTTTATTTAGAGACAGGGTCTCACTGAGTTGCTTAGGGCCTCTCTAAGTTGCTGAGGCTGGCTTTGAACTCGCAATCCTCCTGACTCAGCCTCCCAAGTCGCTTGGATTACAGGCGTGCGCCACCACGCCCGGCTCCTCATTTCTCTTAGTGTGACGAAAAGAAGAGAGGGGATGAGGAAGTGGGGCAGAGTTGGGACAGACACCTCACCAAGGCCGGTTTTGGTGACTCTTCCATGTCCTGAGTTGCTGGCCTCCATCTGGAGAGGCCACAGCATTCCTCTAGAACGGGGCGTCCACACTAGAAGAGGAATGCGCTTTCTGTTGGACCCAAGCAGTCCACCTTATCAGAAGGTTCTTGAAGACGTGCCCTGAGCAGGAATGAGGGAAAAACCAGAGCCTTTACCATAGACTTTCCTCCACCCCGCCTGAAAAGGTGGCAATCAGAGCATGCACCCGGGTGGCGTCACCCTGACAGAGCTGGTGGCTGCCATGCATCGAACAGGATGTGTGTTCAAGGCCGTGTCAATACACCTCACCTCATTCATCCCTACAAAATCCAGTGAGATTAATATCTCTCCTGTTTTACAGATCAAACTACAACAAACACCTGACCTGAGACTCAGAAATAGCAGCTCTGCTTGTGACTCTGCTGAACTGAGTCAAGGTCTAGGAGCAAGGCAGGATGTTCCAATGAAAAACCTCCCTCCCGAGATCCACCTCCCTGCAGATAATACATCAGCAAGCCGTGGTCACCCAGTGTGAAGTCGGGTAACCCGACAGCCTGAGAAGTGGAAGGGCGTTTGTCTTTCTTGGTCTTATAGCTAATAAACGGTAGATCCAAGATTAAAATAGTGTGATTGCAAAATGCATAGATTTAATTATTATGTAAATCTAAAAATGTTGCAAAATGGTAGCTGACGTCAGTTTTATTTCACTTGAAGAAAGAACTTGCTATGCCTTAGCGTGTTTACTTACATTTGATAATAAGGGGGTTACTTTTTTTTTTTTTTTTTTTTGGTAGCATTTTACTTTGAATTATTTCAGATTCAGAAGAAGTTGTGAAATAGCACAAAAGTGTTCTTGTACTCTTGAGCTAATTCTCCCCATGATAACATCTTACGTGACCATTGTATACAGCCAGAACCAAGAAATTGACATCCGTACAACACTATTAACTAAAACCATGGAACACATCATATTTCACTGGTCTATACATGAACTCATTATTTGAAGTAGGCGATTTTTAATTAAAAGTATGGAATTTGGATATCTATTAGAAAATCCATACATGGTAACACAAGACTAGATTTCAAGGGGGTCTGGACCTGAGCGAAGGCTGCCCCTTAGCCCAGGTCATCGAGTCCTTGCTTTGTCATGGTTAGTAGTTAGCTGACCTCACTTGTTTATATAACCTGCCTGGCCTCTAATGGCATCTCTGTGAGAGGAGCAGAGGAGCAGGTTCCAATGACATGATTTCACCTTGTGATGACACCACCCTGCAGATGATATATCACCCAGCTGTGATTACCCGTGACAAGTCGCGCAACTCGGAAGGCCGTGAAGTGGAAAGGCAGCTGTCTCATCCGTCAGGGATCCAGAGCAGAGATATGAGCCAGTGCTGGAAACCAGAACTGGGTAAGTTTTAGTGCAGCCTGAGAAGGAACTTTCTAGTAGCCAAATGTCACTGGAGAACTGGGGCTTCCTGATGAGGTAGCGAGGCACCAGACCAGGTGGCCATCTGCCTTAGGGAGTGGGAGAAGAGGTTATTGTAAGGGGAGGGTGAGATGGTCTTGTATGTAACACCATTTTAATGTTGAGGTTCTTGGGTTCTCTCTGACTGGGTCTGCTGGTGGTGCTGCTGGTGTGTGTGCGTGTGTGTGTGTGTGTGTGTGCACACACATGCATACCCATGGAGCATGTGTTGTATGTATTAGCTCATTTAATCCTCATGACAACCATCCAGGCTAATTCAATGCTGCTTTTCAATCTGTTTAACAGTAAAAGGGAACTCTTAATATGCCAATCTTAGCTTGTGAATAACAGAGTCTGAATTTAGACTTCTCTTTGCCTTCAAAGTACCCACTTTTCCTAGTATATCACACTGCCTACCAACACAAGCATCCTTGGATAGAATTGTTTTTCTACATTCCCATTTCTTGGAGAAATAATCCAAAAATCTGCCAGCTGATGTCATAGCTCGGGTCAAGCGTGTAGAATCCATTCAGCCACGGGAACTGCCTCAATGATGGTCAATGATGTGGAAATTCTAGCCTGGGCACTGAGGTAGAACTAGTTATGCGAGGACCACCAGGACTATTCCTTACAAGTGAATAATCTCAAGCCCTTCATCTGGAGGTTTTGATTTTGAAGGTCTCCAAATTGGAGCCTAGGAATGTCACCTGTAACAAGTTCTTTGAGTTATTCTTTGAGTTGTTCAACAAGAATGCTCTCCCACTGGAATTTAACATGAGAGACTTCTGCAAGTTTTCCCATCATTTCTGAATTTCTTATTTCATTACTTACATTCAGAGAGATGGAAGTGAAGCAACTCCTAAGGCCATGATCTGACCTGAGCCCCAAGAATTTCATAAATGAACAAAACAGACCAAGTAAATAAATGAATATAAATAAAGCCCCCATCCTCATAAGGCTCATCCACCACAGGGTGTAGTCATCCTTACACAGATTGGATTCTATATTCCAAGGTGGGAAAGAGAATTTAAATGGTTTATAAAGAAATTGAAGGATCGAGGGGAAATTTCAAAAGTGGTTAATAAGTGAGAGTTTCCAGGATGGGCTGGAAAGGGACCATTCATGGGGAAGCGGCTTCTTTTATGGATGACAGAATGTTCTGGAATTAGATGATGGCAGTGATTGTACCTCCTTTTGAGGATGCCAGGAACCACCGAACTGCTCAGTTTACAAAGGTGAATTTTGAAGCATGTGAATTACATTGATAAAAATTAAATAAGTAAAAATTAGTAAGCATGTGGAGAAATTGGCTCACCCATGCATCGTGATTAGGAATGTCAATGGTGGCAGATCTTCTCAAAGCTAAAAAACAGATTTACCCCATTGTATTCATCAGATTTTTGTCAGTGTGGCCAAAATACCCAGCAAGAGTCTAGAGTAGAAGAAAAGTTTATTTGGGTTCATGGTTCCAGAGACTCAGTCCATGGTCAGCTCAGTCATTAGTCTGGGCCTGAGGTGAAGCAGAGTGTCCTGGTGGAAAGGTATCTTGGAGAAGTGCTGTCCGTTCACGGCAGCCCAGAACACAGAGTGGGGGTGGCCACAAGGAAGATGTCCCCTTCCAGGGCACCAGAGACCCACTTCTTCCAGCCATGCCCCACCTACCTACACTACCTGTCTATTCAAACCAGGATGGACTGATTAGGGTATAGCTCTCACAGTCTGATCAATTCCCCTCTGGATATTCCTGCCTTAACATAGGAGCTTTCGGGGGACACCTCACATCCCAATCATAGCACCCATGAACAAGCAAATATAGTGTTGGGCATTTATCCTGGAGAAATAAAATTGCATTTTCATTCAGGAACTTGAACACAAAATCATCACAGTGGCTTTATTTATAGTAGCCCCAAACTGGAAACTTCTCGTCCTTTAATGGGCAAATTTTTAAACAAAGTATGATACATCCATAGCATGGAATACAACTCAATAATAAAAAGGAATGAACTATTAATGCACTCAATAACTAGAATGAACCTCAGGGAAATTATGCTAAGTATTAAAAATATTTCAAAAAGAATGATTCCATCTATGTAACATTCATGAAAAAACCTAATTATAGAAATGGTCAGGAGTGGGTTGAGAGGTTGGTGTGGCTTAAAGAGGAGAACATGAGGGGGAATTGTGTTCAGGATGCAACTATCTTGATTTTTGTGGTGGTTACACAAAAGTACAGATGGTACATAATTTTAAAAAATTACATACATCCACCCCAACCCCAGGAGTGCATTTATAACTGGTCATATCTGAATAATGTCTGAGAAGGTCTGTAGATTGCACCAATGTGAATTTCTTGGTCTTGGTATTGTACTATGGCCATTAAAAAAAATGTTAACATCCTGGGAGACTGGCAAATGGTGCATGGAACTTACCACTATACTTCCCTTCAACATTCTGTGAATCTATAATTGTAATAGTTAATTTGAATTGTCAGCTTGATTGGATTAAGAGATGCAGATGATTAAGAGGCCTCTTGGTGTGTCCATGAGGGCGTGTCTAAGAATGATTGGCAGGTGGGATAGGAACTGAAGTGGAGCCCCTCACTACGCATGGGCAGCACTGCCCAATAGAATGAAATAAAATCTGGAAGAACAAGGAAGCAGATGCAGATGCAAGCTAGGCTCTTCTTAAGCAGCTCTTCTTGATTGCTGCTTCAATTGTCTAAGAACATTGGACTCTTGCTTCTTCATTCTTCCAAAGTGGACTCTGCCCGTGATTCTCCAGGTAGTTTCCAGAAGCCTTGGTCTTGGACAAGGGTAGTACCATCGATCCTCCTTGTCCTGGGGCTTCCACCTCTTGGACTGCACAGCTGCTGGTTCCTCCAGCTCTCCAGCTGCAGACGGCCATGGTGAACTATCCAGCTTCTGGTTGTGTGAGCCAACCTAATAAATCCTTTTTTATAATCATACTTCCTGTTGATTCTGTTCCTTTAGAGAACCCTGACTAGTACAATAACTATTTGAAATAAAAAGTTAAAAGGAAGTGACTAATAATCACCTTTTCTCCATCCAGTCCAAAAAAAAAAAAAAAATCAAGCACCAATTCATCATTTTTAGGATTTACTATTTGTGTTCAATAAGCAGATAATTTCATGTATGAACTTGCCTCTATATGCCTAGACCATCTTTGCAAGAGTACTCAAGAAACTGATAAATTTACTTAAGTCTTGAAATAGGACAGAGTGTCTGTGAGGATAGAAGTGAGCAGAAAACTGAACAACATGAATATATTATCCACTGATAAATAAGTAAATAAATGCTCAAGCAAATACATTTTATAAATAATTTATTTCTAAGTACTTCTGGCAAGATGGAGTACATACATTTTCCTCCTATGTCTCTACTATGTACAGCTAAAAAGTCTTGGATTTTACATATAAAATAAACAGAAGAAGACTCTGAAAGGGAGAAGGAGGCAGACAGGACAGGGACCTCTAAACCTGAAAAACAACATGGCATTGAATTCCCTGGAGCTTGTGTTTGCCTCATGGGTTGCAGACTACTCCTGGAGAAACCAGCAAATCATAAATGTAAATTGGTATGATGTTCCAAAAGAAGACCACACCCTATGCTCCCAAGAAGGGTGCATCCTGGCAAGATAGAAAACTTTCAGAGAATAACTAACAGCTCTACTCCAGCCAAACATCACAGAAAACAAGTGCAGCCCACTCCCATTTCCATCAGTAAAGAATGAGCTGAGAACCGAGATTCTATCTTCCCAGGCTGTAATGCAGTGCAGTGATTCCTCAGCTGGGTGGTGTTGGTGGAGGCCATGTAGGGAGTCTGGACTCACTCCCACTCAGTGTGTGGGCTTCCCATGCCCTTCCACTGGGTTGGCATCTGAGGAAGCCAAGTGGAGAGTCAAAACTGTCCCCAGTGCTCAACAGTCATGAGGCCACCCTCTATGGAGTCAGTGGAGGCTACATGGGGAGTCCAAAGAGGTCTTGCCTCGCTTTTCCAGTCAGGGGGCCAGGATGAACCTAGTGGAGATGCTCAATTTTCACCCTTGCCCAGAAATAATAAGGAGACCCTCCCCAGTAGAAGTCGTTGAGGACATGTGGGAAGCTGGAACTGCCCCCTCCCAGACCCAAAGAGCAATAATAAGGTGGAGTCTCCCACTGGATCAGCATCAGAGGAGACCAACTAAAACACAAGATTTAAATTAGATTCAGACCTCCACATAATACCTCAATGGTTAGACATCAATCAAGTAGCACTCATTATACAAAAAACCAGGGGCATTTCAACTTGAAGGAAAAAGGTGATCGACAGAATCCAACACCAAGACTCCAGATGCGTTAGACTTATCTGACAAGTGTGTTAAAGCAGCTGTCATAAGAATGCTTCAGTGAGGAATTATGAACACTGTTGAAACAAATGAGGGAAGTCTCAGAAAAAAGGCAGAAATCCTTGGTAAAGAAATATAGGACATGAAGAAGAACCAAGTGGAATGTTTTATCATGAAAAAATATTAACACAGAAGTAAAAGCTCAGTGAATGGACTGAACAACAGAATGAAGGCAGTAAAGGTAAGAACTGGTGAAGTTATAAACAATTATCTAATCTGAGCTACAGAGAGAAAATGGAAAAAAACTATCAACCCAAAGTTCAACATTCAGATAAAATATCCACTGAAAATGAAGGGGAATCAGAGGACTGGAATCCAAGAGAAGTTGGCATAGACATGCCTGAAAGAACAGCTAAAGGAAGTTCTCTAAATAATAAATAATAAAGAGAGACGTAGAACATCAGGATGGAGAAAGAAGCAGCAGATGCGGCAGAAATATGGTTGGATGCAGAAGTTTCTCTTCTCTCCTTGTGCTTTAAAAAAACATTCTGGTTAAAACAAAAGCTATAATACTGTTTAATGTGACTTTCAATGTAGATGGAAGTAATATTTAAGGCCATTATGTTATAAATAGTGTACTTTAAAAACATATAAAAAGAAGGAAGATGTTGATATTTTCATTGAACTGGTAAAATGTTGCTACGAGTGGACTGCGATAAGTTAGGTATTTATAATGTAATACTTGGAATTACCACTTAAAATTCTTGATCCTCAAAAGTACTAGGAAAATCAAAACAGAATTTTTAAAGAGTATTTGAGCAACCCAGAAGGAGGCAGGAAAGAGAAAACAAAGAAACTAAAAATGGAGAGAACAAACAAAAAACAAACCTTCAAGTGAGACACTTCAACCTTAGCATGTTGGCAATTACATTAAGTGTAAATGGTCTAAACCCATAAATTAAAATGCAGATGTTGGCACAATTGATTAAAAATAGACAAATTGCATACTGTGTATAAGAAATTCACTGCAATGTATATAGGTAGATTGAAAGTAAAAGAATGGAAAAGCAGATGCAATGTTTTTGTAATAAAAAGAAAACAGCAACAACTATATGATATCAGAAAAAAATATTCAGAGCAATGAAAATTACCAATGAAAGCGAGGGCCATTATATAATGATAATGGGGCAAATCCACAATAACACACATCAAGCCTCAATGCACATGGACAAAAGACATGAAAAATATGTGCAACAAAATTGATCGAAATGATCATATGATTCTTGCTTTTAAGTCACTTGACTCACAATAGCTAAGCTATGGAACCAACCTAGGTGTCCTTCTCTTAGCATGGTGGGAGCTCTGTGGGGGGCAACTCAAGGCCTGGAAGGCAGTACATGTTGGCACTGGAGCCCACAGGCCAACGAGAGGCAGCCCCTGGGATGCCTGCATGCTGAGGCCCGTGCAGCCGAAGCAGAAGAGCAGGTGCCTGTGAATTTGAAGCAATTGCTCTTTGCCTTTGCAGTCTGCCGAGTGAACCCAGGAAGGATGCAGAAGTCATGATTTGGACTCTTTTGATATTGTCTTATTGTGGTTTGGATCTGAGGTATCCCCCCCAAGGGCTTATGCAAGAATCTTCAGAGGTGAAATGATTAAATAATGAGAATCATTACATAATCATTGGGTTAATCCATTTGAAAGACTAATAATTTTGAATGGATGGATGGGCAGTAACCATAGGCAGGTAAACTGTGGCTAGAGGATGTAGGTCACTAGGGGCATGACCATGGGTACTGCCTGGCCCGCAAGCTCTCACTGCTTCCTGCCTCCTGTGATCTGAGTAGCTTTTCTTTGCCTGTAACCTCCCTCCATAATGTTCTGCCTCACCTTGAACCCATAGCAATGGAGTTTGCCAACCAACAACTGAAATCATGAGCCAAAATAAACTTTTCCTCCTCTAAGTTGTTCTTGTCATGTGTATTGGTCACAGCAACACAAAACGGACCAGAATAGTCCTTATGACACCGTCCTGCTGGAGGGTGACTTATTATGTGATGTTACTCTATGGCTTATCTGAGGAGATCTGGGTGGATCAGAAGATCTGATTCTTGACTTGGATGATTTAATCAAAGTCTCTTTTTTGCGAATATAAAGGAAAGCATACAAAACTATTGTCACATGGTGGCGATTGGTATGGAATCGGTTCAGAGATGGAGCCTTTGCAATTCAAAAGAAAGACATGAGTGTCAGGTGTGTAGAGTGGTGACAGAGGATGGGAGAGAATGACTAAGATTGCGGGTCTCTGTGACTACATGGCTGTGGTGTGCCTGGTGCTTGGAAATGTTTCTGTGCAAGGGAACAGGATGATGCTCTGCTGCTATGGCAATGCCCTGCCTGAGGAGGCTCTGTGCAAGAGTCCTCTCAGCTCTGACCTTGATCTCAGGCACACAGCTCCTGGGAATAGAGGGATTCTCATGCTGGACAACCACGATGTTTCACCAGCTCTGCTACTCCTAAGCCTGACTGCTTGGTAGTAACTTTAAACAATGAACCTTCCTGAGAGCTACACAAAGCTCCAAACATTGCACTTTGCAACTGTGGATTTCAACTGGGGAAAAGCTACATAGATGTTCTGATTTCTGTAACTTTCTGAGTACAAAGAATAATGTTTGTATAGCCTTTACCTGGTAATGAGACATATATAAATAAAGATTGCTGGCATAACTCTTTAGAGCTGCATCTCCATCAGAGAGCAGAGCTCCACCTGATCCCAGCTTTATCTTCAAAATCTGAGTGTGTGTCTTTATTTTCTAATCCCCCATCATCCCTCACCAGAACCGTGAGTTTGTCCATGATGGATGTGGCAGTCAGAAAGAATTCTTTCTACCACTAGTGACAGAAAATTAAAAACAAATCACACACAAAAAGAGTGACTGTTTCAGGCAGCTAAATTCAGGATAATGTAGGTATCAGGCATCCATCACCTGAGATAGGGGCTCAAATGATGCTTTGCAATCTATTTGTCTTTGTTGCTCAGTTCTAACCTGCTCCAAATGCTCAAATGATTCGCACATAGGGTTTATCTTGGTAGTTGTGAGATAAGTCCGGCATTGCCTGAACCTACACGCCTCATCCCAAAACTTCATGGTAAAGACGGGAAGTCTTTCAAGAATGCTCCAGAAAAAAGCTCACTATATCTTATTGGCTCGAATTTGACCATGACCCCAACCCTGAACCAATTTCTGTGACCTGTGGGAAGCTAATGGGCCAACTGGCTAAGCCCTGGCCAGAGGTTGCATCCCTAGTGTTGGTCGATGGGACCTTAACCAAATCGTGAACTGATGAAAGGGCAGTGGACTCTCTAGAGAAGAGAGAACTCTTCTAGAGCTCTCTAGAATCAACAGAATATGTACAGATGGGTAATTTTCACAGGGGATTTATCAGACTGGCTTACACGATCAGAAGCTAGACTGTCCCACAATGACTGTCGGCTGGCTAGAGACCTGGAGGAACAAGGAACTGCTCAGCCCAAGCAGCTGGAGTTTCGGAGGGAACAATGATGGAGCCCCAGTCTGAAGCTGAAGGCTGGGGAGCTCCTGGAGGATTCCTGGTGAGAATCTGGGTTGGAAGAAGGAAGGCCCTGGGGTCTGGTGTCCGCGGGTGGTGGCAGGAGCCATAGAAGCACCAGTTCAAGAAGAAACGATTTCACATCCACTGCAGCTTCCTCCTCCTCTGCTCTTTGTTCCATCGGAGCCCCCAGCCTACTGGACAGTGCTGCCCCCCTTTGGGGGCAGGTCTCCCACCTCAGATTGCTGTCCCCTGTGCCTGTCATCTCTGGGAACAGCCTCCAGAAACACCTAGCTGGTTGTTAGTCCTAGCTGCTTCCCAGCCATCTCTCAATCCAATCAAGCCAATGATCCAGATGAGCCATCGCAGGAGGAAAACGATCCCTGAACATGAGAAGGAAGAATGAAGGGCTGTCGGGCAGTGCAGGATGCCAGTGCCAAGTAGAGGGCTGGTGGGCACAGAGAGGGCAGTGGAGCCAGCAAATAGGGAAGAACAGGGAGAGAGAGAGAATAGTTAGGGAAGAGAGGCAGGAAGGAGCAGGACAGAGACCCTCTCCACTCCACGCTGTCTTCATCTCATCCTGCTATTGACTGGGTGGCTTCTAAAGAACAGAAATTGATCTCTCATGGTTCTGGAAACTGAGAAATCCAAGAGCAAAGCCCTGGCACATTTGGTGTCTGGTGCCCTTTGCTCCCTGGTTCAGAGATGGCGGCCTTCTTGCTGTGTTCTCACGTGGGGGAGGAGGCAAGAAGCTCTCCAGTTCCTATGAAGGCACTGATTCCATTAATGAGGGCCCCACCCTCGTGGCTGCATCTAATCCCAATTATACGTTCCAAAGGTCCCCCTCCTAATGCCGTCACATTGGTGATAAAGTATCAACATACGGATTTTAGGGCACATGACCCCATTCAGGCCAGAGCATAGCCTCATTCCCAGGAGGCCCGTATGCAATCACCTTTGCATCCCTGCCAATTGATCTGCCTCTTTTTTTTTTCTCAAGCTGGATTTTTTTCTGTTTTCTGCTGGGGAGGGAACCCAGAACCTCGGGCATGCTCAGCACACTCTCTACCACTGAGCTACACTTCCAGTCCCTGAGGGAGGATTTTTGCTCCCTGACCATCACCAGCCTTACACTCAGGACTGAGAAATGCTCCGTCCCCCCTGGTCACTAGGACAGATGGCTGGATTCTTGCTACATGGAAGCAATTCCTGTGTCTAGATGCACTTTAATAGATGAATCATGAGCTCCAACGATTTCAGCATTAATTTCTCCAACTGCAATTGTCTCCCCAGTTACTAAGCACTGTTAGTCCTAATTAACCAGTTTGCAGGCAATTTTTCAACCTATCAAGTAGTGAAATAAAATAATGAGCTCGGCTGAGGAAGACTGGAGAGATGGGAGTTCACTGGGGAACTAGGATTTTATTACCAATTCTACTCAGGGTTGAACTGTGCGGGGTTTTCTTTTTCTTTCTTTCTTTTCTTTTTTTTTTTTTTTTTCTTTTTTGCCAGTTTCTTCCTAATCATACCTTGAAGTCAGGAGAATCCTGTCAGGATATTAAGATGAAAGATGCCTCGATGTTTCCCTTATAAATGAGCTCGATTTAATTCATGATTACACCCAGTTAATTTGGATGCCTTAATGATCCCATTCATGGGGAAAGGAGATCAGATGAATGACTTATGCCCAGCTCATTGGATGACATTTCTAAGGCGTTTCCTGATTAGAAAACAAAATATTAAAAACCTTATGTCTCTGTTTTCCAATGGGGGTCTAGACTTTTTGACATTTCTAAAAACTTTGATGACTTTGAAGTCTACGGAATGTGAGAGACGACATAAAGGACAGCCAACTTGTTAAAATTGCAAGCATCCCAAGTCCTTCATGATGCAGCCTTCTCCTCTTCTCCCACTCCTCACCTTAGTCCTCATCCTGGGTGCTGGGGACGCTCCCCTCCCTAGCTCAGCGCTACAAGCGGCTCCATCCTCCTGGCCTCTAGGGGGCGCTGCTTCCCCAGGACGGCTTGGTGGAAGTTTCTGGGCTCCCTTGTCTGCTCCCGGGTTCCCTGGAGCTAAGTAGAGACAGGTTGACATCTCCACAGCCAGCATCACTGTCAGGGTGTGAGAGGATGAAGAAATAAACAAGGAAAACGCCCTAATGCCTACAATGTCGCTGTTTCCTATGATCCTCAGAACTCCATGCACACCTGCTGCGTTTACCTGGCTCAGCTCTACCTGTTTCTTGCTGGTCACTCACCGCTGCTGGGTCCCATCTCCACGAAGCCAGAGAGACTTGTCCTCTGTGATGAGGGAGCCCTCGGAAGGATGCTTTGCCTCCTCTCTGGAAAATCTCTCCTCTCCTTGAATTCAGACCTCTCCCCAAGTCCAGCCTCTCTCCCTAAGTTCAACACATGTTCACTAAAGCAGTGTTCTCAAGGTGAAATCTCCCAGCAGCAGAGCCTGGAAACTGGTTAGAAATGCAAATTCTCAAGCCCTGCCCCAGACCATTGAAGGAGAAATTCTGGGCTGGACCCAGCACTCTGGGTTTTGGCCAGCCCTCTGGGTGATTCTGATGCACACTTAAGTTTGAGACCCATTGGTCCAAAGAGCCCAGTCCATTTGGTAGAAAGAGTAGCAAGAAGCTGTTCTGTAAAGGTGACGGCAAATTGCCATTGTCATAGTCCTTGGAGGTCTAGAAACAGGCACTGCATAATCAGGACCCTCTAGGAATAACTCCTAGTAGGAAGGTATCAGAAGGTACTCCTGGGGATCTGTCAGGAACAAAGCCACCTCTTGGGTCCCTGGTGGAACTTTCTGGCTTATTCTTACATTGGTCTCCTTGGTTCATGGCTGATTTCAAACCAGAACATTTTAAGAATTTGAATTTTATGGCTTATACAGCATATTAAATTACTTTTAATTAATTATCTTCTTTTAAAAACGTGGAATAATTTGGATTTCTAGCTCCTTTGGAAAAACCAAGATAAGCTGATGACTCTCACATGACCTGAACTACCTGGAGTTAAGCAATAATTTGACTCCTCAGATGAAACCTGTATTCTCTGGATTTGCTACAGTCCCCACTACTCCCTACTGGATCCCCCAAACTGAGGCTGATTGTTAGTTGCTATTTATCTTCCTTCTTGTCCTGTTGGAAAAGCTGTTGACCAAAGAGGGTCAAGGGGTTTTAAGAGAAATGCTACGGGATTAATTTCTTTGTGGAAGTGAAGGATAAGTGTAAATGTTTAATTTGCAAACTAAACGTGACTTTCATGGAAAGGATAAAGCTTAGGTGCGAACTCAATGTGCACCACCCCAAATCAGTTCTCAATTGTATCCTTTTGGTTCACACGTGCATTTGAGACCCCTGTGTTACTGCTTTCTGTGTGTCTTTGTTAGCTCTTAGTGTCTTGTAACTTTCCCAGACGCACACCCGGATAGACCTTCCTGCCAGGTTCTTCAGTAACGTGGAGCAGAGGCAAGGTGTTGGCCACGATCCCGCAGACAGGTTAGCTCAGTTCCGGGTTCTACCTCCACAGGAGTGCCCAGGAGGGAATGGTAGACCCTGGCACTCATTCAGCAGGGTTCACACCTGAGGGAGTCCTAAATAGCAGGTGGTTAGAGGTAGGAACACAGTTCACAGCAGTCAGCACACACAGTCATATGGTTAGGAGCAAGTTTAGTTATCTACCACCCTCAAATTCCATGCGTTTGTTGAGCTGTTCCTCTATTTATTTCTGCCTGAGCAGAAGCTGAATTCTGCTGGAGAGCAACTGGGCTGGAAGACCCAAGATGGTCCAGTTGCATGTCTGTGAGTCGGTGCCCACCAAGGCCGCCATCTTGGTTCTCTGTGTGGCTTCTTATCCTCCAGTGGCTTGACCAGCTTCCTTCTGCGGTGGTCTCAGTGCAGTGTTCCATGGAAGCCGGTCCCAGGACATGAGCACTTCCCACCCCTCTGCCCGTGCCATGGGTACACACATTCTGCTGGCAAAGCCAGTCACAGAGCCAAACCTAGAGCGCATGGGGAGGAAAGCACAGGGTGTGGATGCTGGGATGTGGGATGCATTGCAGTCTTTTAGAGTATCTGACCACCTAGGGCAATGGAGTAGTGACCTGTCCATCC